>JAAIIK010000077.1:3583224-3597788 GCA_014706435.1 Silurus glanis
GACGTGACTGTATGGATGTCATGCGACGTGACTGTATGGATGTCATGTAACGTGACTATCAAATGTCCCAACAATCAGGATTGTTAATGATTTAAACATCTTCATGTCCCTCTGGTTTTCTTTCTCGCTCGACCTCTGACTATGTGCCTAATAAGAGATACACGGATTGGACTGCAGATTAGACACAGTATGTAATTATGGTCATTTTTATCCAGTTGTATAAATAAGCGTTCTATACATGTGCTTGTTTAAATCTTGATACATTTCATCAATTTGCAGGAAGTTAAATATCAGTTAAACCATAAAGTTACAGCATAAATATGTGTTTTTCTCACTGATGCTGTTACCATGGAAACGTTGATTCTCCCACATACACGAGGGTTTTTGTGGTGGAATCGTGTTTTTTTTTTCTCAACTCCTGATGTTTTTTCTCGTTAAGTTTGTGCTCTTGACACCAGTGTACTGGGAAACGTGATCTATCTGCAGGCAGATCTTTGGGAAAGTAAATAGGGTTGGGAAATGAGATGGAAGTGTAGATGAAATGACTGTGACATCATGCATTATGTAAAGAAAACCTGAAGAACAACTGATATTCAGGTGATGCAGCGTCAATGCAGGAGATGATCAGACTGCCTGTAAGAACAGGAAGGTGGTCCAGACACACAATCATGATGTTTGTTTTTATTTGTGACCTGCCTGGGTGTGATTTCTGGTGAGATGATGCAGCTTTCGATCGCTTCACTGGAAAAACTAAAGAAGGAACTGATCCAGATCTGCATTATCTACAGTGTATGAACAAAAGACCTGCCTTCTCTATCCATGTGTGTTTCTCCCACATAAGTTGTAGACACACAATTGTACAGGACGTCTTTGGATGCTGGAGCATGAAATTCTTCCTTCACTTGAAAAAGGAGACCCTGCATGTTCCTGCATGAGAATGCACACAAAGGAGATCTGCTTTCCATGTGTTGGAGTGGAGGATCTGCTTCTATAGAGCTTTTAAAGATCCTTATTAAAGACCTTTAGGATGAATGTGAACACTGACTTCACCCCAGACCTCTTTACCTTCTCACCTACATCAGTACCTGACTTTACTAACTGGCTGAAAGAATCAGCAAAAAATCTAGTAGAACATCTTCCCAGCAAAATGGAGCAAATGGACAAAATGACCAATTTTATGCTCAGGTGTCCACAAAGCTTTGAACGTACAGTATATGTTGTGATGAAGGAATATGGAGAAATGAATATGGAAAACTTCACGCCTCATCCTTTATTTATTTATATGTTGCTCTTTTCTCCGTTCGCAGATCATATTTGAAGCTACGGTCTCTGATGAGGAGAGAGGCTACATCGGCCTGGATGACATCGTCCTGCTAAACTATCCCTGCTGTAAGTGTCTTTTTCACTTTATTTACCTTCTTCTACCCTCTCTCTCTCTCTCTCTCTCTCTGAATCTTTTCTTACCTGATTCAGGGAACGACTGTACACACCAGTTTTACTTCCATCGACAGAAACAAAAGCTCCTTTTTCTATCTTGCAGTTCATCAAGGCTGTGATCTGTAATGTGAATGAGTTTGACGTGTTCATGTTCAGCCCTTCCCTCACGTCTTCTCTTACATTTCTCTCCTGCTGTCTGTTCTCATTGCCTGTAGCTGTCCTTCTGTAGAGAGGAAGCTCTCCACCATTCACCATCCATTAACAACAACAACAACCAAAAACACCTGATCCTTCAGCAATTATCCAGAATGCAGATACAT
The DNA here is from genome assembly GCA_014706435.1 of Silurus glanis. NCBI lineage: Eukaryota > Metazoa > Chordata > Actinopteri > Siluriformes > Siluridae > Silurus > Silurus glanis. Next base: position 3,584,982 of record JAAIIK010000077.1, read on the forward strand.
ACAGTACTAAGAGCTCTAGATTGTGTTGGTGGATGAGGATTCTGAAGGCTGGTCTGAGTCTTTTTCCTCTTTATACATAATTTAAATAAATATATGCAGAAAGGGAAGAAACATGCTGAAATATTTTCCAATGATAATTTTATTACATACAGCACCAGTCTGGTAAAATGACTTACAAATAATAAATAGATTAAAAAAAAAAAAGAAATGAAGTAAAAGTAAAGTAAAATTAAAGGCATTAATTGAATTAGGCTTGACCAAAAATATGTTTATTTATTTATGTATTTATTGTATCCATACTTAATTTATTTATTTACTTTTTTACTTACTTATTTTTTTTATCCGCCCTTGTAATTTTTTTATCTCCCATAATTCCAATGGACAAAATAATATTAAAATGAGGAATTTGAAAATTCAGAATTGTAATACTTTATTGATCCCATAGGGAAATTGTTGGGTTGTAGTTGCTCAAAGTAAAATTAAGATGAAAATTAAAGTAAAATAAAAAATAAAAACAAATAAGAAAATGTAAATAAATATACATATTCAATTATATATTACATAAAATGACAAAGTGTGGTAGCAACGGAAACAGAAAATCTATACTACAATAAAAAATTTTGCACATGTAACTAATTATTATTATTATTATTATTATTATTATTATTTTTATTATTATTATTATTATTGTTATTATTATTATTATTATTATTATTATTATTATTATTATTATTATTACACTGATGATGATGGTTTAATCACCAAGCTATGAAATAATCACAATTTACTTTTCTGAAGGTTTTGATTTACGTCAAATTAGTAGAATCTATTGATCGATGTAGAACTTATTTGAGAAATGCACGTGTTACAAATAATACATATATATACATCTATATAAATGTAGTAAAGATAAAGAATTGAATAACGAGTGAAATTAACTTTAATTGCAGACATACACAATGAAGCTAAGCAGCTGTAGAATCTACTTTTCATGCTAATATTAGTTACCATGGCAACATTTATGACTAAAAGCACACACAGTACACAGAGAAGCTTTCTGTTATTCACTCTTTGGTGGTTCTGATCCATTAAGTGACTTCAGTGCAGTCAGTAAAGAATCACAGAAAGAGTTTGGCACAATTCAGCAGAGATTGTGTTAAATGTCTGGCTGTGGCATCACATTTTCTTCTCCAGGAACCACAGAGTGAGGCTTATGGTGCTGTGTGAAATTTTCAGCAAAATTCATACCAAAGGTTCAGTCAGAGCACTTAGTTGAGTCATTATGTCCAGGGATTGAAGACAAGGTCTTCTTGACTCATCATGCACAAATGCTATCTACTTGAAAATTCTGAAGCTCTATGGTGACTATGAATATAAAGATCAGGATCCTGGTAGATGTTGATCTGATGCCCATCTCACTGATATTTGTGAGTTTCTAAACTTTATACTGTGTGGTGATGATTCATTGTTTCCAAAAGCATTTAGTATTGACTGATTTATGGAATATTTCACTTACTTAAATTGCTGTATAATGAACATCTCATTATGAACCCCCTTTAGAAGGTTGAAGTATGATTTTGGAACACAAATGACACCAAATATGACCGAGTGGTTGCCTTTGAAAAAACCTAAAAAAAACCCCAAAACAACAGGAAGTTGCATTTTCACAAATGTGATGACTTTCTGTCCTATTCTTGACCTGGAGAGTCTGGATCTCCGCTTCCTGAGGTGGACATGTCTCTACTTTGGGTGTGAACATTCCATCTTGGAGAACTCCTCCCACCCTCTACCTAAAACACTGGCTGGTCATTCTGAGGAGTAGTTCAGCACCACAGAGCCCCACAGGAGATCATTTCTGCCTGTGGCCATCATATAGAACTCCTCCCTTTGAGGGTTCAACAGCTGCTCCATTATATAGCTCATATAGATATAGTTATAGGTATAGATTTGTCATTCCACACTTGCATATTGTTAATAATATAATATGTATATAATGTAATCCCAGATACCAAAAGCTGCCACAAATGGGCCCCTGAGCAAAGCCATTAACTTAATAATAATAATAATAATAATAATAATAATAACATTATTATTATTATTATTATTATTATTATTATTATTATTATTATTATTATTATACACGCACATACACAGTCTGTTATACTTCTAAAAAAATTTTATTACAAAATATCTGAATATTTATTATCTCTGCTCTAATTATATAATATATATTTTTAAATACATACAAATTTCATTTGTAGTTAATATTAATGTTGTAATATTGTCATTTTGTATTATTTAACAATTACAAAAATTAACAATAAAAAAAAAAACAATTCAACAAATTAAAAACATAATTATTGATGTGTTGAAAGTTTTTGTAAGCAAACGTTTATTTGGCGTTTCTGGGAGGAGTCACCGGTGCTTTTTGACGTCACTTTTTCACTGTAGGATTGAAGGAAGGTTGGTAAATGAGTTAGGAAACGTCTGCATTAATACGTATACATTTGGATATTTCAACCCGCGTCATTTCCGCCTGACGTTTATTTACTTTCTGGCTCTTTGAAACGTCACGACTACAAATGCATCATCGTTTTCAAAAGCCTCCGTTTTCACACAGTGATACAAAAACGCGTTTTACAATTGAACCCCTTTGTAGACTGTTTTTAAAAAGCTACATTTCGGTTGACTGCAGACGGCGTCTCAGTGTGGACAGAAGCGAAAAACGGAGAGAAAAATATACGTTTGACTTTATTTCACAAATTACAGCATTCAATGTAACTATAAACATTTATAAGCTTTGTGTTATTATAAATAAAAAACAATAACCCACTTTGGGATATGCTGCATGAGAAAATGATCACCTGCATTAGCATTAACAGTTACCTTGTTGGTGATTATTTCCTACCATAATAAACCCTGTCAAGTTTTATACCTTTATTTTATAATTGTACAAACTAGAAAACAGGCTCCAGTAATGTTTTATTATTCCAGTTTAGGGTCATTAAGAATTCTGGGTGAAGGTTAATTAATGTACACTGTTCAGTTTGTCTGAAGATGATCATTCAGTCTGAGGTTAACAAACAGAAACCGGGTGGTTACGAGGTAATGGAGCTCACTGTGTCTCAGACAGCATCTTAGAAAAGCATGTGTTAGAGGCTTCGAACCCATTTAGGCCCCTCATAAACTTCTCAAAGCATTTTATAGTGGTTTTATTGTACTTTGGAGAAGCTTGTTTACTGCTGTGCTGCGGAAATTGACAAAAGGTTCAACAAAGCCTATTGTATCTGTGAAAGAAGAGTTTCAGTGTGCTATTGAATGGCAGAGCAAATTTATTCCTGCACCTTTTCAACTGTATGTTGAGGCCAGAATATCTGACCAGTGATATCCCTCTACCTGACTAGGTTATATATGCAAATATATTCAGCTGAAAATAACTGGTCTATTGTGGTGGTCACCGATTCAGTCATGGTTTTTACAGATAAGCTCGAAAGGATCTAAATAAAAAAGTGTACAGAACAGAAGCAGATTATTTCAGTTTGTTTTGCCTCTATGAATCTCCTCCATGTCTGCACACCTTTTCTAAAAAAAAAACTTTAATAAAGCTAATAAACATATCTGTTTTTAATACTTAAATATCGAGACTGTCACACTCTAAAGTCTTAATGATTCTAGGTACTAATAAAGAGCCTGCACATTTTTACCGAAAGCACACATGAGAAAGCAGAATGAGGCCCGGGTTAGGCAGATGTAGAGGACAGGGGGGGTATAGAAGAGTATCTGTGAGAGTGAAAGGGAAAGTTTATAGGACTGTGGTGAGACCTGAGATGTTGTATGGTTTAGAGACAGTGGCATTGAGTAAAAGACAGGAGGTGGAGCTGGAGGTAGCAGAGCTGAAGATGTTGAGATGTTCGTTGGGAGAGACGACGATGGACAGGATTAGAAATGAGTTTATTAGAGGGACAGCGCATGTAGGACGTTTTGGAGACAAGGTGAGGGAGGTGAGATTGAGATGGTTTGGACATGTGCAGAGGAGGGACATGGGGTATATACAGGCCGTCCTCCCACCGGCTCGCTCATCAGGGACAAACTTACTTATAAAGAACATCTTCAATTTTAATCACCACATTATCTGTGTAAAGCTGCTTTGAGACAATGTTTATTGTTAAAAGCGCTATACAAATAAACATGAATTGAATTTAATTATATCAGTAGGAGAATGCTGAGGATGGAGACACCAGGAAGGAGGAAAAGAGGAAGACCAAGGAGGAGGTTTATGGATGTGGTGAGGGAAGACATGTAGGTAGTTGGTTTGAAAGAGGCAGATGTAGAGGACAGGGGGGGATGGAGACGGATGATCCGCTGTGGAGACTCCTAATGGGAGAAGCTGAAAGAAGAAGAGGAAAAGGGAGGACAGGGGGGTTTGGAGATGGATGATCCTCTGTGGAAACCCCTAATGGGAGAAGTCGAAAGAACGAAGAAGAAGAAGAAGAGAGGACAGGAGGGTATGGAGACGGATGATCCGCTGTGGTGACCCCTAATGGGAAAAGCCCGAAAGAAGAAGAAGAAGAAGACACATGTGAAAGCAGTCATTAATTTTCAGTTTGTGTAAGCAGAAGAATTCACTCTGAATGGAAGACCGGTCCATAGCAGGGCACCAGTCAAACACTACAGTACATCTAGGGGCAATTTAGAGAAGCTAATCCAATTATCTGCATGCTTAAAACAAAGAACCCAGTGGAAACCCATGCACACCTTTCCATTGTCTTTTATTATGGTGAAAACATAAACAAACCAGAGAGCTAAAGTTCTGGAGTTTACAGCTCACAATATCCAGCCTGTATAAATGCCTTCATGTACATTTGCTATGACTTCCTAATGATCTGATCTTTATTTACTGTCGTTAAACACAAACGATTGTTCAGATGTGGAAAAAGAAAGGGGAAAACAGCACCTGATATAAATGGCGAGGAACAGAACTATAAACCAAAATGCTACTGCTTAAAACCCCTACAGGAGGAGAGCAGCTGTGAGGTATTGATCTGATTCACATAAGGACTTTATCCTTTATAGTGCCTTTATACTTCTGTGTGCATTAATGGACAGCCATAGGATACAAATTTCTCAGAAATCTCAAACTCCCAGATGGAAGAGTGTTTTCAGACAAACAGGAAATGATCTAGAGTCTGGAGGAAAGGAGTTCTGACTCTGCATGCTGAGATATGGCATGCAAGTGGAACTAGTTTCTCTAACAATGGTATTCTATAGACACTAATGACACGCTTCATGGAAAACATAGCTGAGTATTTTTGATTAGCCCAGAAACACTGGTTCCTCCTGCAGGACACAGTCGCAATATCTGGTTACTCGTGACTCCTACACACACAAGCAGTGTCCTATATTTACTTTCTTGGAAGGCAAAGCAACCTTAGAGAGAAAAAGCCTTGTTTTGGCTGGCACTCAGTTAAGGGATGAAAACCTACTTATTGTGATAATCTTGGGGGAGAAAAGACGTACTATGGATCAGCCCATGCAACTCTAATTTCAGTGGATAAACAGATAATCTAATGTATCTCTGACTAATACAATTATATTTTATATTCTATTATAATCGAATGCTATTCATACAGTATGTTATAGTTGTTAACACCTATAATATAACTAGTTAATAAACCAGTAATTAGTACATTTTGCGTGAGAAGAAGAGCAGCAGCAATGAGCACAGCGGTGTTTGAAGCTGCTTTGCAGGTTGAACTACTCCATTAATCCCATTTAAATCTATACGGTAACTGGTCTTTCTTGCAGGCTGCATGTAAATCGTTGTTGAATGGAAAGCGTTCCCTCTGTGGCTCAGTCAAAACAAACTTCACAGCATTAATGATGATTTATACACAAATCTACAGTATCCGTTACAACCAGTGTAATCAATGTGATCTGCCAAACCTACGCATACTCACATTTCCTTCAACCACAAGGAGATCATGCTCTTCTACTGCTTTAGCGAAAGACACGTTCTGACCACGTGCGCACTCTGTCACCGAGCTCCTCCTCACAAGTGAGTTTCTCACCGGAAACAACACAATCTCACTTTCGCACCCGCACTACTCACCAGATTTGGCTCCTGATGACTTCGCCCTCTTCCCAAAGATGAAGATCCAGCTCAGAGTTTTTACACCGCTGCGGAGATGCGACGTGAATCTCAGAAAAAAACGCTTCAGGACACGTTCCAGAAGAACATTGGCCTCTCTGCTGTACTGCTGTTCCTTCCTTCCTTGTGTTATTATGTCCTGCATGTACATAATAACACACATTTGTACAGAACATATAGAAACATATGAAATATCTGAAGTGAATGAAAGATTTTGTAAATACAACGTGATGATGCTCTCTATAGTAGCAGAGAGATGATATGGACATGGGAGTTTTTTTTGGTTGTTAAAAATCCTGAAGTCCTGCAGGGGAAAAGCTGTTGAGGAGAGTGGTGTTGATCTTGATGCTTTGCCATAGAGGAGAGAGGGGAAGTGATCTGATCTGAAGCTCAGTCCTGATGATTTTGGAAGATTTTTGTGAAGTCAGTTTGCCAAACCTCAGTGTGCTGCATCCGGTCAGTACACTTTCTATCGTGCAGGGATGGAAGTCAAACATAGCAGTAGATGCCTCCTGAATCTTCTCAGGAAATCTCCCCAGATGGTACTGCAGATGTTTCAGGACCAGGAATGTAATCTGACAGCTTTATGGCCAAGATACTTGAAACCGTGTATTTTTTCTACAGGTTATGTGGTTATAAATTATTCCAGCTTGACAATGCCCGGCTAAGTATCATTCCCAGTTACTTCATTATATACAGTATACACCAATCAGGCGTGACATTATATCTCGTCTGTTGGATCGGACCACACGGACAAGCCTTCGCTCCTCACGTGCATCAATAAGCCTCGGCCGCCCACGACCCTGTCGCCGGTTCACCACTGTTCCTTTCTTGGAGCACTTTTGATAGATTCTGACCACCCACTAACAGGTGCCATGATGAGGAGATCATCAGTGTTCTTCACTTCATCACTCATAGTGTTAAAATGTCATAATGTTTGATTGGTGTAAGTGCCGTGTTTTAAAGCCGGGTGATTGGAATCTGGTTGTTTAGTTGATGGTGTTATGCTGATCAGATAGAAGTGTAATGTAAATAGGGAATAAAAGTGCCTTAGTGAAAAATCCAGCTTGTCCCAGCTGCCAGCTGCCAAAACACAGGCTGAGCCGGTCAGGCTGGAAGATCATCGATGCCAGCTGGTAAGTGCTGATGAAAATGAAACACTCTCTAAATTAGCACATTGTTTAAAAGACAATATCATAACAGCGAAGCAATTCGAAAATCTCAACCATTTACTTAATTGATTCTTCAGCATGCAGAGAGTCTGAGAGATGTAGCTTGAGCACTAGAACTTACCTGCCCTTACAGGAGACAGGAGGAAGAAAATACCAATGCAGGTTCTAAGCTGGGAGATGGTCTGGGAGTAACGAACAGCTGAGAGAGTGACAACTCAGAACGCTAAGAGTGCAGTGCTGCTTAACATGTACTGAGGCACACAGCAACATAGTAATGCTGATTTTTTTTCTTCAAGGTGTGGCTCGACAATCTAGCTAACACTCCATTTAGAGAAGATCAGATATTTTCTGATGGCGGTAAACCTAGCAGCCGAGTCAGCTCTCTTAATGATAATAACATTGACATTTCACTGGGGGATTCTTGTGTCACCTTTTATTCCAATCAAACTTTGATACATTCGTTTTTAGTAAACAGTTTGCTTTAAAACGATTTATTTCACTGATAAAAGAATAAAGAGTTTCATTTGTATAGAAAATTCAGCTTAAAGTTTTTCCCAAAGAAATTAAAAAAACAATAAAAGAGATCCAAAATTATATGAGCAGGAATAATAATAAAATATAAATAATTGAGAAACAGTGCAGGGGAAACCAGAATAAGTATAATAAAAAGATGAGATCATAAAAAAATAGCAGTTCTGAATGAAAAACATGAATAATGGTAATTAAATAGAGAAAATCTTAAAAAGAAACAATAAAACCTTTAATTAATGTGTTTTTACAAATGAAACATGAAAAAATACGTAAAAAATACGCTTTCTTCTTAAAAAGTAATGTCAGCAGCAGAATAATCTTTTCTACAATAATGCAGGTCAAATTTTTTGCCAAATGATCTTTTAATGCAAAGTTTATTACAGAGTTTATACATTTAATGAAAAGTTTTTGTGAACTTGAGACGATATCATGAAGAGGAAGAATGTTTTGTAGACAATACACTTTTAATTAAAATCATTTCAATTCATGTTTATTTGTATTGTGTTTTTAATAATGAACATTGTCTCAGAGCAGCTTTACACAGATAATGTGGAGATAAAAATGAAGAAGTTCTTTATAAGTATAAGTTTGTCCCTGATGAACAAGTCGGTGGAGACTGTGGTGAAGGAAAAACTCCCTGAGATGCAGAAGGAAGAAACCTTGAGAGGAACCAGACTCAAGAGGGAACCTCATCCTCATCTGGGTGCCACCGAATGTCCATTTATTACAGATAAACGATGTTGAGGTGCAGTGATGGAGATCAGAGCAAACTGTAGTCCTGAGTCAGTGTAGCAGACTGTTGATATTAACTACAGTCCAAATCCATCCTCAAAGCTCCCGTTCTTACTCCGGAATTTCATGGAACCACCCAAGGTGTTGATGAGAAACATCTCCAGCTGCACAGAGTGGCCTCCAAACAAAGAGATCATCCAGAGGCAGACCAGGACGAAGTGGGCAGATCCGAGGAGGGAAGAGGAGCAAGAAAAGAAGGAAGAAAGAAGGAGATCCTGGTAATATTATTCACGTGAGCCTCAAAGGAAAGACTCGGGTCGATAATCACACCAAGGTCTTTGACTGCTGTACACACTAAGACAGAAACACCATCCAGAGATGCTACAGAATCGGAAAGTTTACTAAAAACTTAAAAGTAGTAAAAAGTAAAAGTACTTCCATCTTTTCTGAGTTGAGCAGAAGGAAGTTATCAAGCATCCACTGTCTAATGTCCTTTACACACTCCTCAACATTGTTAAGCTGATCTCTCTCATCTGGCTTTGCTGAAATATACAGCTGTGTATTATCAGCATAACAATGGAAGCGAATACCATGTTTATGTATAATTTCACCCAGAGAAAGCAGATATAAAGAGAAAAGCAGTGGGCCTAAGACAGATCCTTGCGGAACACCAGACTTTACCTCAGAGAGTGTGGAGAACTCACCATTTACATCAACAAACTGATAGCGATCAGTCAAATAAGACCATGAGCCAGGAGAGAGCTGTTCCCTTTATTCTAACAACGTTCTCAACGTTCTCAACTGAACAACTGTGCTACCTTTTCTAGAATCTTGGAGAATTGAAATGCACAAAAACATCAAAACATTCAAGGACAAGTAAACATAAAACCGTGTTGTCAAGGTCGTTGTAGAAGATGAAATAATGTAAGATCTGATGTAATTGAAATGAAAGAATGAAAAGCCCTGTGATGGGTGGGTGGATGTACGTAGTTAGCCGGTGTACAATATGATCAGCATTTACAGTGTTACTGATTTAACCCTCAAGTTGCACAACCTAATTCTGTTCGACTGCAAAGAATTTGAAGCGGAAATTCAGTGAAAAGGCTTATTTTGTACTGAAAACATGCAATAAACTAGCGAAAAAAATACATTCTCCTGTTCTGTACTGGCAGAATAATGTTCAGGTTTATTTTTTTATTTTGAGACATCTAACTATTATCTACAATAACAATAACACACACAAATCTACAATACAACACAATAAAATACATTAAAATGCTGTAGAATACAGAATTAAATGATAAAACACTATACTACAGTACACTATTATACACTACAATGTTTTTCTATTGTGAACAATTAATGAAGCTTAAATACCAGGTCTCCCATCAGGGGTTAATTCTCCAGTTTAACCCCCTGCATTGACACACCACAGCCTATTAATGATGTCTCCTATTAATTAATATCTCCTTTTAATGAATGAATGTTTAATAGGCGACAGTGACTACATCCTGCAGGGTTTTCCCAACTGGCACAAATTCCATCAAACACAGATTGGACGAATTAAAGCGCATATTAAACACATTAAAGCCTTCTGTTTAACTCTCCACTATTATTCATGTGAAAGAGGTCTGTTCAAGCAGCTAGGCAATACGTAGCTGTGCAGAAAAACGCTGTAATAAATTGTCATAAAACATTCAAATCGTTTACAGAAGGTATGTTAATAGTAGAATTTCAGATGCAGCAATCCATTCATAGACAAAACGCTATTAAAGTGCGATACAATTCGACGCAACAGCAGATTTGATACTCCACTTGGCAGATTACTGATGCAGAACAAATGGAGATCATGTTGTGTCCATTCAGCTAAGTATTTTTACTCATTTAAGTCTGATCATCTAAATCTGTATGCAGGATGCTCATCATCTGGTTTCTAGACTTTATAGGAAGCATCAACATTTATAATCAGGCTCACAGGTCTGGATGAAAGTTGGCTATGTGAGCTGAAGGTGAAAATTTTAACTATTTTAACTAATTAATCAACTGATCCATTGAAAGAATTTTGGTTGTTTATCATATATTAAATAAAAAAAAATGCATATTAGTTTGGCATTAATGCATGCAGTTCTGCAGCTTCGGTCAACCTTCATTTTACTCGATAACGAGAACACGTGCATCCTTGGAACTCGCATTCTTGAGAAAGACTTGGACGTGGAGGTACAACAAGAACACAAGGATCCCTGATCGCATTAAAACGCATACTGAAAAAAAAAACATTTATTTTGTAACGAGGCAAAAAAAGATGAAGCCATTTTTTTCTTTTTTGAAATGAAGGGTCTCTGAGCTTATGGCAGAAAGCAGAGCAGATGGCAACGTCTGACGGGGATAAATGAGAGCTAACATTATGAAAAGAGAAAAAAAAAAAGAAAACAATTGCCAGACAATAAAATGACATTACTGCAGATTTGTGTTTATATTTGATTCAAAACTTTTGATTAAAATATCTGCTGTTGTGTTTTTTTTTTTTTTTTTTAATTATCATTATTAATTCTTTTTTATTAAATATCACAAGTCAACGTTAAAAAGAAATTCTGTTTGGGTTTAAGAGCGTTTGATGAAATCTAAACAATTAAAACAGTAAAATAAATAAAGGAGTGGAAAATAGTGTTTTTGTCATTTTTTTTCAAATGTTCAGTTTTCAGCCCATCCATAAACCTTTGGGCCTCAATCAACCATAATTATTAATCCAGTGATCATAATTAGCTAATGTTTTGAGTCTGGTGTGTTCAGTTCGGTAGAACGTTGGTATGTAGCAGGAAATTTCCTAATTTATTAAAATTAATTTTTTAATTCAATTTATTTGCCATTTTGGATTAAAAATCTACTCCGTTAGCAGTTATGCTACCTCGTTAAAATAATGAATTTACAGCAGTAGACTGAATAATTCTGGAGAGATTTTCTAATACCTGGTTTATACACAAATATTCACAGGCTGTAAAAATCATTTGTTTAGTATCCATATTAACTGAGTAGGTGGTGAACCACATAATGACTATTACACGCTAACAGATTACTGAGGAACACGAACGTTTATGATGGTATAAGAAATGAAAGTGACCCTTTTGATAAGATTCAATCAGACTGTTACGTTCCAGAAAGATCCGAAAAGATCCGTTGTTTCTGCTTCATGAGTCCGAATGAATTCCTTTAGAGCAGAATATCATTGTAATGATTTTACAGGCAGATTTTCTTTTCATAGCGCAGCAAATCGTAAAGAAAAACACACGCGAGGAACGTACATTAAACTTTAGATGATTCAAATGAATGATGATTGTTCTCATGAAATGAACTGCGCTGTACACTGTGCAAGGTGTGTGTGGGTTTCATGAACAGCTATTTATATCAATGCACGGTTTCTTCATGAAGATAGTCGGTATAAGAAGTGTGTTTTATTAGGGTTGTTATTTAACATCTCAGGCTACTGAATATAGAATGAAGAATGCAAAATTGCACCTCGTAATTGTGTAATTTGCATCAAATTAGAAGATATTATTTGTTGAATTATTGGTTTTGTTCCTGATGCAGGTGAATTCAATCAATTCAGTGTAAATATAAGATGCATGTGCTCTGCGTAGAAACATGTATTGCAGGTGAGACTACGTGCATCGGTGAGGATTTTCACCCATAAATTGTTTTAGATTTGAAGTAAAATCAAATGTTATGTAAAGAAGCAGACTGGGTGAGAGAAAAGAAAAAACAACAACAGAAAAAAGGTGATGTTTAATCAGGCCTGTGATTAGTCAGGTTTAAAATCAGCAAAATCAGCTGTATTTGTATCATATTTATATATTATAATTGTGTAATTTCTGAAATAATGAATATTCATGAGCGTTTTCTTCTTCCCCACATTGTGCAGATAAAGTGCCACACTTCACCAGGCTCGGGGACGTGGAGGTGAACGCAGGGCAGAACGCCACCTTTCAGTGTGTGGCAAATGGACGTGCATCCAAACTGGATCCCTTCACTATGGAGGTGAGAAGCAGAGAAAAAAAACACACAAATGATGGTATTAATGAGATAAAGCTTCTTTCATCAATCTTTTAGTATCAGTGTGTGTATAAGAGTGTGAGAGTGTGTGTAAGAGTGTAAGAGTGTGAGAGTGTGTGTAAGAGTGTGAGAGTGTGAGAGTGTAAGAGTGTGAGAGTGTGTGTAAGAGTGTGAGAG
>JAAIIK010000077.1:3607889-3627235 GCA_014706435.1 Silurus glanis
TCTGTCTGTCTGTCTGTCTGTCTGTCTGTCTGTCTGTCTGTCTGTCTGTCTCTCTGTGCAGCATATACTGTATATATATATAGTTGTATATTTGAGACTGAATTAGTGATGAGTAGCTGGAAGCATGTCATCTGGCAGGAAGATGTTCATTGCACAAACAAGTGTTGTATTCCTGTTGGTGGTTAATGATGCACTGTAATATATGTACTTGATATATGTGCAGGATCCGGGCTGTGTACTTACTCTAATTATACACAGCCTGAGCAGAACGTAGACCCTGATGCAGATCGAGAGCTTCTATCATCCTTTATTTCTGTGATATTTGGGTCTGCTCCTTTTTTAAAGGACGCCCCATGGTCAGCTTTTAAATAGAATTGATCAGAGAAGATCCTTTATACAGAGACTCTGGGACAGAACCAGAGACAAACGATGATTTACATTAGACTTAGAGAAGTGGATTAATAAGGAACCTGTGTCAAGGAAGTTTGGATTGAGCATTTAAAGAATAAATGAATAAAACCCTAAAATCGTTATTATGGTGTAGAATTGCTATTGCATGATGATATGCACTGGATGCAAAATGCTGAAATCATCATCCCTTTAATAATATCAGTAGGGTGGCAGCACAGAGGCTCAGCAGGTTGTGTGACATCACAGGGTCAGAAATCCTGAGTGTGAGCACGGTGAGATGGAATCCCGTTGTGTTACACTACAACACTAATGAACACTCATTTATTTATTTAAGACAAATAAATGACTCAATTAATCAATGAGCAAAGCAAGGTTTCGCTAATTTCTCTCGGGCGTAAATCTTGTGCAATAAACAAATCATAATAAATATGCAAACTTTAAATGAGAACTTAATTAATTAGAAAACGATAATGTTATTCGATGTAATTCGATTATTGGAAAGTGAACTTTGCATTAGAGCAAAAAGTACATCGGAATTTAATATCTATGGCAGATTTATTGTTTGTTTAGAACATTTTCTGGAAGCAGGTTTTACAAAACATCACACATAACATGGTGTTCTGCAGCCACCTCCACACCATCCACACACTAGAAACTGGAGAAGGGAATTTTCTGGCTTGCACATTCAATGACCCGCACAGTTCTCTCCACTTGGCCCTCCGGCACACACTTTCCTCACCCTTTCTTTCCTTCATAACTGCTCTTTGATGGCTCCTCAGTAGTATGCAGCAAGTCTCTCAAGGCAAAGGGATGACATTCAGAATAGAAATAATGGTGGGACCAGGAGGAACTTTGGGTACGTGAAATATAAAGAAAACATTAGATCATTTTCTATTTTTAGAACTTGTAAGTTCTTACAATTTTTTTTATTAAAAACTTCCAGAGCATTCTTCTGGTTTCAAACCATACCATACCATACCATCTTCTCCCGCTTATCCGAGGCCGGGTCGCGGGGGCAGCAGTCTAAGCAGAGATGCCCAGACTTCCCTCTCCCTAGACACTTCTTCCAGCTCTTCCGGGGGGACACCGAGGCGTTCCCAGGCCAGCCGGGAGACATAGTCTCTCCAGCGTGTCCTAGGTCTTCCCCGGGGTCTCCTCCCAGTGGGACGTGCCCGGAACACCTTCGCAGGAAGGCGTCCAGGAGGCATCCGGAACAGATGCCCGAGCCACCTCAGCTGACCCCTCTCGATGTGGAGGAGCAGCGGCTCTACTCTGAGCTCCTCCCGAGTGACCGAGCTTCTCACCCTATCTCTAAGGGATCGCCCAGCCACCCTGCGGAGAAAGCTCATTTCGGCCGCCTGTATCCGGGATCTTGTCCTTTCGGTCATGACCCAGAGCTCATGACCATAGGTGAGAGTAGGAACGTAGATTGACCGGTAAATCGAGAGTTTCGCCTTGCGGCTCAGCTCTTTCTTTACCACGACAGACCGGTACATCGACCGCATTACTGCAGAAGATGCACCGATCCGTCTGTCAATCTCCCGTTCCACCCTTCCCTCACTCGTGAACAAAACCCCAAGATACTTAAACTCCTCCACTTGCGGCAGGAACTCTCCACCAACCTGAAGTGGGCAAGCCACCCTTTTCCGACTGAGGACCATGGCCTCGGATTTGGAGGTGCTGATTCTCATCCCAGCCGCTTCACACTCGGCTGCAAACCGTCCCAGTGCGTGCTGAAGGTCCTGGTCTGATGAAGCCAACACGACAACATCATCTGCAAAGAGCAGAGACGAAATCGTGTTGTCACCAAACCGGACACCCTCCGGCCCCTGGCTGCGCCTAGAAATTCTGTCCATAAAAATTATGAACAGAACCGGTGACAAAGGGCAGCCCTGCCGGAGTCCAACATGCACCGGGAACAAGTCTGACTTACTGCCGGCAATGCGAACCAAGCTCCTGCTTCGGTCATACAGGGACCGGACAGCCCTTAGTAAAGGGCCCCGGACCCCATACTCCGGGAGCACCCTCCACAGGCCGCTGCGAGGGACACAGTTGAATGCCTTTTCCAAATCCACAAAACACATGTGGACTGGTTGGGCAAACTCCCATGAACCCTCCAGCACCCTGTAGAGGGTATAGAGCTGGT
Source organism: Silurus glanis (assembly GCA_014706435.1). Lineage (NCBI taxonomy): Eukaryota > Metazoa > Chordata > Actinopteri > Siluriformes > Siluridae > Silurus > Silurus glanis. Next base: position 3,610,447 of record JAAIIK010000077.1, read on the forward strand.
CCAGTGTTCCACGGCCTGGACGAAAACCACACTGTTCCTCCTGAATCTGAGGTTCTACTATCGGCCGTATTCTCCTCTCCAGTACCCTGGCATAGACTTTCCCAGGTAGGCTGAGAAGTGTGATCCCCCTATAGTTGGAACACACCCTCCGGTCCCCCTTCTTGAAAAGAGGGACCACCACCCCGGTCTGCCATTCCAGAGGCACTGTCCCCGACCGCCACGCGATGCTGCAGAGGCGTGTCAGCCAAGACAGCCCCACAACATCCAGAGACTTGAGGTACTCAGGGCGGATCTCATCCACCCCCGGTGCCTTGCCACCGAGGAGTTTCTTTACTACCTCGGTGACTTCAGCTTGGGTGATGGACGAGTCCACCTCTGAGCCCTCAGCCTCTGCTTCCTCAATGGAAGACGTGACGGCGGGATTGAGGAGATCCTCGAAGTATTCTTTCCACCGTCCAACGACATCCCCAGTTGAGGTCAACAGCTCCCCACCTCCACTGTAAACAGCATTGGTAGGGCACTGCTTCCCTCTCCTGAGGCGCCGGACTGTTTGCCAGAATCTCTTCGAGGCCAGCCGATAGTCCTTCTCCATGGCCTCACCGAACTCCTCCCAGGCCCGAGTTTTTGCCTCCACAACCACCCGGGCTGCAGTTCGCTTGGCCTGCCGGTACCTGTCAGCTGCCTCAGGAGTCCCACAAGCCAACCAGGCCCGATAGGACTCCTTCTTCAGTTTGACAGCATCCCTTACTTCCGGTTTCCACCACCGGGTTCGGGGATTGCCGCCTCGACAGGCACCGGAGACCTTACGGCCACAGCTCCGAGCGGCCGCTTCGACAATGGAGGTGGAGAACATGGTCCACTCGGACTCAATATCTCCGGCCTCCCTCGGGATCCGGTCAAAGCTCCGCCGGAGGTGGGAGTTGAAGATCTCTCTGACAGGAGACTCGGCCAAACGTTCCCAGCAGACCCTCACAGTACGCTTGGGTCTGCCGAGTCTGTCCAGCTTCCTCCCCCGCCATCGGATCCAACTCACCACCAGGTGGTGATCAGTTGACAGCTCCGCCCCTCTCTTTACCCGAGTGTCCAAGACATACGGCCGCAGGTCAGATGAAACGACCACAAAGTCGATCATCGACCTACGGCCTAGGGTGTCCTGGTGCCACGTGCACTGATGGACACCCTTATGCTTGAACATGGTGTTCGTTATGGACAAACTGTAACTAGCACAGAAGTCCAATAACTGAACACCGCTCGGGTTCAGATCAGGGGGGCCGTTCCTCCCAATCACGCCCCTCCAGGTATCACTGTCGCTGCCCACGTGGGCATTGAAGTCTCCCAGTAGAACGACGGAGTCCCCAGTCGGAGCACTGTCCAGCACCCCTCCCAGAGACCCCAAGAAGGCCGGGTACTCTACACTGCCGTTTGGCCCGTAGGCACACACGACAGTGAGAGACCTATCCCCGACCCGTGGGCGCAGGGAAATGACCCTCTCATTCACCGGGGTAAACTCCAACACATGGCGGCTGAGCTGGGGGGCTATAAGCAAACCCACACCAGCCCGCCGCCTTTCACCATGGGCAACTCCAGAGTGGTGAAGAGTCCATCCTCTCTCGAGGAGTGTGGTTCCAGAGCCCAAGCCGTGCGTAGAGGTGATCCCGACTATCTCTAGTCGGAACCTCTCAACCTCACGCACAATCTCAGGCTCCTTCCCCGCCAGCGAGGTGACATTCCACGTCCCTAGGGCTAGCTTCCGTGTCCAGGGATCGGGTTGTCGAGGCCCCCGCCTTCGACTGCTGCCCGATCCTCTCAGCACCGACCCCTTACGGTCCCTCCTGCAGGTGGTGAGCCCACTGGAAGGCGGCCCCACGTCGCTCCTTCGGGCTGAGCCCGGCCGGACCCCATGGGGGAGGCCCGGCCACCAGGCGCTCGCATACGAGCCCCAACCCCGGGCCTGGCTCCAGGGTGGGGCCCCGGCTGCGCCATACCGGGCGACGTCACGGTCCTTGATCTGTTTTTTCTCATAAGGGTTTTTTGAACCGCTCTTAGTCTGACCCGTCTTCTGGTTTCAAACTTTACTTTATATTGAACTTTATACTGCTTCATCTGAGCTCCAGTAATCTGCCACAGAAGGAACACAATGTGTTGCTATGAATATATTAATTCTGATGAAGGTCATTGTTTCCTTCATATCACGAGTTGGCTGCAGATCCAGAGGTGGAGATATTTCATTGGGGAAAAGGAGTAAAAATTAAATTCCATACAGTTCGAGGTCCAGTATTGCATAGAATTGATTATATCATCTGTGTAGACTAAGTTTTTGAGACTCCTTCCTGTGGTCAACTTAAACTCCAACAAACTAAACTAAACCAATATGAATACATTATAAGTAAAGCACTGCTTTTTTATTGGTCAAATCTGCTGCTTTGTGCATTTATGCATTACATGGCATTTGTACAGAGGGTTATATTTATTCATGGAAGTTTAAACTGATGCTCTGATTACTGCAAACTACATACAGACCTGCAGAAATTAATGTAGGTGTCATCATGTCATGTGTCGTGCCGTCTGACTGGACCGAGGTGCTGGAACAGTCAGCTGCCTCGGTAAATGTGCGTCATGCAGCCTGCAGCTCCTCAGATCTCATGATGGATGAAAAGACCATATTAGTGCCTCCATAACAATAAAGTATGATTTAAGTGTAAAAACTACCTGATTATAATCAAAAGCACAAAAAACCCACGACTCTTTTAATGTCTACTTATGATAAATTAATGACTGTTGTCATTGTTAGCATTTTAATGGAACCCTGAGGCCTTTGTGAGGTCTGGGGGATAAAGGTGTAATACAGGTACAGGCTGGGAGTAGCTCAAGATCTGTTAATAATAATAATAATAATAATAATAATAATAATAATAGTAATAATAATAATAATAATAATATTCTCACAACAGTAGTGCAGCTCTTTGTTCTGATTGGCCGGATCGTAGCGGGTGATGGAGAAATCCCTCAACAGAAATGGGAAAGGCACAAAAGCATAAACAGAACTTGATTCATTTATTTTTGTAAGAAATAGAAATGTAATACTGAGTAGACCACAGTGAATAAGCAAATTCCTCATCAGTTTTTTTTTAGATTATTCTGCTGTTGCATATTAACCAAGTGAGATCTTCGTGGTTATGATGTTTGACTACTGGATGGAAGGTCATGGTGCACAGACCTTTTCTTTCCATCCACTGGTTTAGTGAATATGAGTGTGATCACCAGACTGGCCATCAGATTGTTATAAATTCCTGCAGTGGTCAAGGCTCTGATTACTTCTGTAACGGTTTAGAAATTTCAAAAGGTTCAAATGATGCAGAAAATGAGGTTACAGCAAAAGTACAGGAAATACTGATTAGGCATTTAGTCATGCTGAGCTGAAATAAAACAAGGGGTCAGAAATATTCACAGCAAGTAATTAAACAAACAAACAAACAAACAAACAAACAAACAAACAAATAAATAAATAATGAGTAAGTAAACAAACAATAAATAAAAATTATTATGTTATAAGTAAGTGAGCAAACAAACAAACAAGCAAATAAATAAATAAATAAATAAATAAATAAATAGCTGAGTAATAAATAATTAGTGAGCAAAGATAAAATCAATAAATAGATCATATATAAATGAAAATAAATATTGAGCAAATAAAGAAACAAACAAGCAAAAAAATAAATAGGTGAGGAAAATCTTAATAGTTAATAAAAAATAAAAAATTGGATAATTTGGTCATTAAATAATAATAATAATAATAATAATAATAATAATAATAATAATAATTATAATAATAATAATCAGAACCTTCAATACACATTTATTTTATATTTTATTTTATTGTTGCTGACATGAATTTGGCCCGGTCAGTATGAAGCATCAATGCAAATCGATATACAGTGATTGTAATTGATCACCTTAATGAAGAATCTTCTCTATTCTGAAGGGGGCGTGGTCTCTCCAGAATAGCCCCACCCCTATTAACAGAACCTGAGAGTGTCAGCGATTGAATAGGTGACTATGAAACTGATGTGAATCCTATACTGGATCCTTTACAGAATGAAAAGCAGCAGGAGATTTGTTTTGTTCAGCGTTTTTTCTTGTCATCAGAAGAATTAATGAAAGAGTATCTTCTGAGAGAATGATGTTCATGTCTCCTGTACAGATTCAGAGACAGTGCTGGAGTCATGTATTTGTCCAACAACTTATTAAGACACTTGTTTTAACTTCTGGAAAGAGTGCTGTGTGTTCGAGTATTTCTGTGGATACAAACTCGATATGGAGTTCATTTTGTTCAGGGTTTGTAAATTACTTTTCCATGGGTTTCAGCTCTAACATCCATCTTAGGAAGTGTGCAGAAGCACTGGGTTTGGAGCCCGTGCAGAAAATGTTTTGATCCATTTCCAGTATAGCGGCTCCTCTTTCTCATTCGGCTTATACATCAACGTCAGCGTGGCCTGAAGTGTCAATAAATCTCCGTCACTTAGAGCCGTGATGTGAGGCTGAGAATCAGAATTCTCCGTCTGTATCTGCCTAATGCTCCAGACACACAACTCTCCTGTTTTATGTCTTGCTAGTTGTGACAAGTCTGAGGATGCGGACGCTTCGTTTCTGTTTCACTTGCATATATTCATTGTAATATGAGAGTATTGTTTAGACCGTGTGACATATCTGCACCGTCTCGGCACACAATAGCGCGTATTGTGAGACTGAATTAATGTTGTGATTATGAAAAACTGTTCATATTCACCGCCTAGAATCAATCATCCAGGCTGTAATTTTGACAGCAGCCCTGTGAAGCTGCCTGTGTGGCAGGATAATCACTCTCACACACACACACACACACACACACACACACACACACACACACACACATGCATTAGGTGCAATTTTCCAAATACACATGTTAAAAAGAGCTACTCTGAACTGCTCCAAACTCCAAACACGTGAGGATGGAAATCGTATTATACGAGAAATATCACACATTTGTTGTATACGTGTATATGGAGCTGTGGTTTTTTTAAGAATAATGAGTATTTTTTACAATAGATACCTTGTGTATTGCATCACACATGCACTAAGAGAGCTGTACGAGGATTCTGCTGAATGTAGAAAAGAAACAGCAACAAATATTTTCTTTTCTTTTCTTAATTGTATTTTTAGCATGCGGGTGGATATATAATTGTGTTACACATGTTACGTTACATCACGTGATACAAAAAAAAAAAAAAACAGACAGACAGACAGACAGAGAGACAGACAGACAAACAGACAGATGGACAGACAGACAGACAGACAGAGGAACTGTCTGGCTGATGAACACAAATGTCTATATGACACTCCAAAATCTAATGGAACATCTTCCCAGAAGAGTGGAGGGAATTAGAAGAGCAGATTTGGACAATATGTGAAATGCGATTTTCAAAAAGCACATACCGAACTTATATATATATATGTGTGTGTGTGTGTGTGTGTGTGTGTGTGTGTGTGTGTGTGTGTGTGTGTGTGTGTGTAAGAGAGAGAGAGTGTTTTCGATGGTCTGTCTAACACTGAGCCTGGAGAAGTCCCTGCAGATGTGTGTCATTAATTAGTTTAATCAGCGTAGCTTGATTCGGGTCCTGCGAGGCTGCGAGGCTGCGAGGCTGCGAGGCTGGGAGGCTGCGAGGTGGCGTAAAGGCCGAACACACTGAGACACAACGGAAGCCACAAATGAGATTTGATTTTCTTCTTTATTTCTTTCTCAGAGGCCATTTAGTTCTATTAGCAGCCATAATGCGCTTATATGAGTAGCTGTGGATTTTAACCATCAAAGATAAAACGTGCTTTTACAATGATTTTTTCAGGTACAAAGAAATTTGGCAATAAACAGAATGTAAAATGTGAAATGCTATTAAAGTGAGTCTGTTTCATTTGTGTAGTCAGAGTGTGTTGGACTGATCTAGACAGAGATGGAAAAGATTGAAAGCTCATGGAAGTAAAACAGATCATGCCTTTGATTTTCACTTATTTTGATCTTAACATGCTGAACTGCTTTTTCTCCTACATGCTGAATCAGTAAAACTTTTCTCTATTACTATTCTTATATATTTTTACTAATGATTCTCAAAGCCACAGCTTACTGCCGATATAAATGAATATAAAGTGATATGAAGTTTTCTCTCTCTGACACAGAGCCCATGCGTCCCCTCCGTGGTCTCTCTGCGTCTGAGATCCAGTCACGCCAGTTGGTGCTGCAGTGGGAACCCCTGGGCTATAACCTGACCCGATGCCACACCTACTCCCTGTCTCTGTGCTACCGTTACTACACCGCGACAGGAAACGGGGCCGTCACTAATAACGCCACCGTCAGAGAGTGTCTGTCCATGGACAGGAACATGTCTCGCTTCACACTGCGAGACCTGCCACCGTTCCGTCCTGTACACATCCGCCTCGCTCTGGCCAACCCCGAGGGCAAGAAGGAGAGCCGAGAGGTCACGTTTCAGACGGAGGAGGACAGTGAGTACACAACTAACTTCATATAGAAGATCCACATCACCTCTACAGTCATTTAACTGACTTACAGTACATTCCTCTCTAGACTCATTGCATCATGTCTCTGTTTCATCTTTACATAAAATCTCTAAATATTTTGCGTTCTATTCAAAAACATATACGAGGTGGTTTGAAAAAGTTTGGAGACTCGCTACGTTTGCACACGTTCACCTTCAAAATAGTCCTCTTGCACAGTAATACAGCGCTCCCAGTGTTCTTCTGGAACGTGTCCTGGACGTCTTCTTTTCGAAGCTATCGCGCTCCTCCTGGGATTCGCGCCATATCTTTGTAACGGCGTCAAAACGCAGACCTCTGAGCTGCATCTTCATCTTCAGGAGGAGGGTGAAGTCCACAGGAGCCAAATCAGGTAAGCAGGGTGGATGTGAACGTGAGATCATGTTGTTTCCTGCTTAAAACTCACGTCTGAGGAGGAGCTCGGTGACAGGGTGCACACGTGGTCAGAACAGCATCTCCAGATGTACACAGGACGATGTCTTTTGGCGCACCGACTTATGAAGGTCAGTGCTTCCAGTGACTGTGCGTGCAGCCTTGTGCTGCCATCTGTTGGCGTGTTACAAAACTAGTCTCTGAACCTTATAAAACCACCTCGTATTTTTATTCTCTGAAATCACTTTTGCATGAGATTTTCTGGTTTTTTTTGTTCACCTACACTAAACAATCAAATATATTTATATCTTAGACTTAAAGTTTTTTCATCTTTTAATCTTTTTCTCTATAATTTTAAATATATACAATACTTCCAATACATTTATTAGTGTAGCTTCTTTATTAATTGCTATATAATGAGTATATAATAATAGCAGCCACCACATGCTTTGCTCTGCTGATGCAAAAGTATACATTTCAGTCTGTCAGATTCTGTGATCTGCATTTTGATGGAATGATGTGATTGAAAGTTGGTCTTATTATGCAGCTTTCAACGAATTTAACTCACACTACAATGTATGTAATGCCCGAGCATGTCCTGCACACACCTGGCGTAATAAACCCTTTTCATTTTGACGTGTAATAACAGGACGAAAATAGGTGTAATTATTGTTCCATTTTATTCAGATTTATGACAGAGATTTTTCGCATTTTTTAATACTGCATACAAATTCCTTGTATTTTCTGCTTGTATTCTACTAAAGAGAAATAATTATGTACAGCTATTATATCACTGCTGAGACAACAAACCAAATGGTGCCTCATGTCTGATGCACATTACTGTATAATCCTTGATATTTCTATATAATTAAGCAATATCACAGGAGTAAGAGTGGGATTACACTGAATATTAGCACAGCTGTCACTCATCAGAGGCACAAGCAGATCTATAAACAAGATGTTAATATTGAGCGAGTGACATTTTGGACAAAATATGGCCGTATGTTCAGCTTATTTTTGCTCTAATAGTGAAAATACACTGGCTCACATTCCTGCTAAAGTTCCTCCAGACGAGTGATTCGCACAGTCAAACATCTCAGTGCTGTGGTAGAACAACGCCACTCGATTGAATTAAATAGTGGAATTTGCTGGTTGTTGCATAATTAACCAGTAATAATCTAAGAATAGCACATGAAGCATAATGGTTTATGCATCAAAGGGTTGAATACACTACAATGAAAAAGTTTGGCTGCTTTAATGTTTTCCATATTTTTCAGTATTTTCTACTATTTTCGAATCATTTTAGGAATAGAAATGGAATATGTAGTGAGCCAGGAAATGTTTTGAAAAAATCTTTATCCTCTTTTTACATTTTTACAGAATTAATGATGACGCTTTGGAAACATCTGGCATTTTCTCAAATGACTTTATGAAGAAGCTCCAAGCAGGAGGATTTATCCAAAGTTCTCTGAAATAAAGCTGAGCTAAAACTGAAAAAACTTCTGGATAAAAAGAAAGAAAAAAAGAAAGAAAGATGCCTTATATGTGTCACATGTACTTAACAAGACAGTAAAATTCTTTCTTTGCATATAGTCCAGTGAAGCTGGAGTCAGAGCACAGGGTCAGCCATGATACAGCGCCCCCTAGAGCACAAAGTGTTAAGGGCCTTGCTCAAGGGCCCAAGAGTGGCAGCTTGGCGATACTGCTGCTTAAACCCCCGACCTTCCAATTAGTTACCCAGAGCCTTAACCAATGAGATTCCATCTTACCAAACGATGGCTTGTTTGCAGAAACAATATATTACATATACGCACTTTATATACAGTAAAAATACATTTAAAAATAAATTATAAATGTAACTTTAGAAAATTTGTCTTAGAAATGTTTTAACAAAATGTATATTTGAATGGGACTCTGTACAGTTCTCTGAGGTGGCCGTGAAATTCAAAGCACAATCACAGAATCAAAAAACACAGCGACAACGTGACAAACCAGAGAAGCTTCTGTAGGTATAGTTTGGGATTTAAATACTTACAGCTGATTGGATGAGACACTGGTGGATCGTCGTTGTGTTTTCTGACGCTGTGAGCGTTTGCACTTCTCAGTCAGCGTAAAAACACTTATTAAATAATTGTTTTATAATAAGAATCATTTAACACAAATTAGCTAATTATACATTATGATTCCTTTGTTCACAGACATGTGCCCAGTTTCTACTGTTTATAGCAGTAATGTAAATATTGATTCTCCAAATCCTGGGCATCAGCAAAACTAAATGGCTGAGCAAACATTTAAAATGGAAGCAGATGAAAAATTAATAAGTCTCCACCATCAATGAACTGGAATCAACATTTGTGCTTAGTTTTGCATTTTCTATTTTGTCACACTGGACAGGTAATAAAGCACATTTTCATGCAAATAGCAAGAAGATTAGTCTAATCAGTAAATAAATCCCTTTCATGCTGGCAGCGAATAAAGCGATGAATGAATTCACCTTATTTATCACTTCAGAGGTTTTTTTTCTTCTTCTGACGAAACCCCCCCCCCCCCCCCCCCAAACCCCCGGGCCGCCTCCCGTCTTCTTCTCCTTCCTCCAGCCTCGATTTCACTTTGGATTCCTTCATCTGTAGTCAGCACGTCATGCGTAAATGATTAATTGTAAACAGCAGCAACATCAGAATTAATTGTGTTAATAAAGTGTGAAAACATGCAGCTTACGCATCAATGCAATAAATTAATATATAAATAAATAAATACAATGAGCAAAGGGACCACCGTCTCTGCAACAAAACCCCCCCGTAGAGAATCCAGCTGTTGTGAAACAAAACAAAACAAAACAAAAAAAAGCTTCCCCTGCTTCGGAACATTTTTTCCATCTTCTGTCTGATGCGAATTCATCATTGTTGTTGTTGTTGTTGTTTTCCATTGTTTTGAAATGACATGCACTTTCAGATTCTCAGGTCACTGCTAACTCAGACTCCAGTTCCCAGAAAAACACTGTGGCTTTGAACACCAACTCCAACTCGCACCACTTATACACACTACAGTGTTCACAATCGCACTTCTACTGATTACACACCTGCTTTATGATTACACACAAATGACTTGATGCACCGTGAACATTCCAAAGTACATACGCTCACACGCTCACCTCATCCCCGAACCTTGTTTTCTTCTTTTCCTAATTTTCTCTCAATGTTTTTCTCTCACATTTGATCCTTGAGATCCAGTGTGTTCATCTGCTGACCTTGGAGTCTGATTATCTATTGTTTTGCTCCTCTACCTTCTGTGTATCAAATCTGCTGAAACCTGCATCTGTCTACTTCCTCTTACATTCCAAGCTGCCGCTGTGTTAAGATGCCTAAACGTTCTTGTTTAATGCTCTTGATACGTTTTTACTCCTGCTACAGTTCAGTGGTTTCTGTGGATCAGTCGTCAAATGGCATCTCGTGCAGGTGTGTATCGAGCGCTAGTGTTTCCGCTTGTGGCTACGCAATGTCTATTCTTACCACGGGAAATCAAGGTAACGGTATTATAGCTTATTAAGGGAAATATTTAATTACAAACAATAAAAAAAAACAGTCGTTTGATTTTCATAATGGATTCGCACCAGTTTTATTGTCAGTACAGAAAAGCGAGCTAAATGTACAATACCAACGATCTACTTTCATTTTATTTATTTATTTTGCCTTTTGTGAAAGAATAATATTAATTTATAGCTGTATTTTATTAACTGGAACTAAATATCAAAGTGCAGGAATGAAGAAATGCATACTGCATCCAAACTCATTTTACATCGAATTCATCAAAGTGCTGGTTCAGTTTTTCTCTCACTACTGGGAAAACTGGGTTAAAAAGAAAAAAAGTAAATTGAGACAGTTTGTTTATACTACTGAAGGCAAAATGTGTGGACAACTAAATAATCTGACTACAATAAAAAAATTGAAAATTTTTTTTTTTCTTTATTATTATTAATTAAATAATTAATATTTAATTAATGAATAGCATCTATTTTTACTAATGTTAAAAATAATAATTATAATGGAATGTCAACAATGTTTTAAAAGTATGTTAAATCGCTTTTTTTTCTCGAGACAATAATATTATTCTCTCGGCGTATATTTTTGCAGCACAATTGGAGATTTGTTCATTTAGACAATTTTTCCGAATATTCATTTTGCCTAATGTTGTAAATACACTCGAATGTCTAATGAATAATAAAACACAAACTCAGTCCTCTCACACTAACGTAGCACAATCCGCCCTATAACACGTCCAGTAAATACAAGGAAGAGGAAATACTTCATATATTGGCATATTAACAGTGTGTGAACGCGGCTTGTGTGAAATTGACTTTTCCCTGCAAGCAATTTACCATTAAAACATAAATAAATAAAACAAACCCACAACATTAGCCAATAACTTCAAAAAGACAGCTAAATGAGCATTTCCAGACTGGAGAAGATTGAATAAGGTGGAATAATAATATTATCAGCTGCAGTTGGAATGAAAACTTTACTGTAAAGGTGCGAAGTTTTTCGAAATCGTACGATTTGACACGTTTCTTCACTGGAAACTGAGCCTTTTTTATATATATTTTAGCTGCAGTTTTGAATAAATAAACAGATAAATAGTTATCTATGTTGAAGATACATTTAAAACATGTATCTATGGACATAAGAAATCCTGTTTAGAGCATGAGAGAGATGTGAAAACATTTCAATCATTCCAGAAGAATTTGTTGATTTTGTATATTTTCTGGCTTTAAAGATAAACATTTTGTGAGGTTTTTTTTTTGTGATAACTAACAGCAGTGAGGTCTGAAGAGCTCCTGTGATAGAAATGTAAATTATTAGCAGCTATTATAAACTATTTAATCGGAATGAACCTCAGTGCATCTTGCAGCTGTATGAAGTGTGAACGAGTGTGAACTGCACGTGCTGCTTGTGCTCCTGTACTGTATGTTCTACACACGGTCTTTTGGGCACAATTTTCCTTAATTGAGCCTGAAAGTGGGCTGAAATGCATTTACTCAGTCTGGTCCTGAGCGTCCACAGCCAGTGGAAGAAATGGAGTTTTATAACGTATGTAGGACCAAACTATAGAATCTGCATAAAGGGAAATTGGCAATTGAATAGTCCATAGAAGCTCTTGATTAGATGCCAGTGTTCATCAGTAGACTCTCGAATCATCAAAAACAAGAGTTTTCACCACTTTATGCACCTGTTTCTCTAAACTGCACTGCATTTGTTGGCTGTTTGTTGATTATCAGCATTTTCATTTGAATATTGTGACAACTGACTTTTTCAGCCTTTTTCAGCCTCAGGCACACAAGTGTGCATGAGATTTTTCTTTCATTAGAACGAGAAGACCCAAACCTGTTCCAGCATGACTGTGCACAAAGCCAGCTTCATGAAGATCTGCTTTCTATTGATTGGAGTGAAAAATCTCCTGCTATAGAGCTCAAAAACTGCTTTTGGGATGAATGTGAACGCAGACTGCACCCCAGGACTCTTCACCTTCTCACCATCATCAGTACCTGACTTTACTAACACTCTTGTGGCTGAGAGAATCTCCACAAAATCTAGTGGAACATCTTCCCAGAAGAATTGTATGCACATTATGCAGTGTGCATTGCTTTTCTGTCTGATGATATCTAGAAAGTCGCTGGAAATATTAAACATTGGGATTATGGGGAATTGGAGGAAAGGGAGAATGTGCTTGTGTGAGGTTTTATTAGTAAAGTTCTCCTTGCTGCCAAAAAAGTAACAAAGCACCTACTGTATCTGCTATTAGGCCCATGAGACTGACATCATCTGCAAATGTATTTATTTATTTGCCCATTTGCAGTATATGTTGGGATACCAGGGGAAAAATATACAACATATAAATATTTCATTGATTGATTGATTGATTGATTGATTGATTGATTGATTGATGTATTTGTGCAAATGGAAATATAGATGAGCAGCATTTAAATAGCTCCAGTTTTGGCATTATTTTGCTGTAAGTTGTCGAATTTGTCATTTGTCCATCACTTCTGATTTGGATGACTGTTGTTTGGTTGTATAAGTAATGGTCCAGGAACAAGATCTTTCACCATCAGTTCTTCTGGCAGCTTTATTCCATTCTTGTGTACTACATGTGCCACAATGTGACTATACAACATCACATCTTCAGCTTGATCTTGTTTCCTTCAGTGCACTATACCACACATATAAATCTACCCATGACTGACACCAGTATTCGACTTGTGTAGACTCCAGTGTATCATCATCGTATCTCCATGTTTCATCTATCACATGAATAGTATTTCCTGTACATTAAAACATGGGGTAATTATTCCTGGTGTATCTTCCTGGGATTTTATTGTCTTCTGAATACATCATGACTGATTGTGCAGCATGTGTCTTCATCTGTCAGGAAAGAGATAACTCCAGGTGGCTCAGAAGATTTTGTTATCTCCTGTGAGATAACAGAAGACCAAAAAGAAGATCTTCCAAAAACATGCTGTTGGATGTATAGACGGTGAAGTCTATTTCCACCGTATGACTTTGTCCTCTGATTTACGCTGGTTTGTGATGCAGCATGAGCAGTAGTATGGAAAGACGTGGTCCACCTGCATCTCGTGTCTCAGAGGAACTTTGTGTGAACCTTTCAGCTCCCTGGTTGTCACCATTAACCTCATTTTTAAAGGAAGGTTCTTCATCTCTTTTAGCCTGGGCAAGAGGTCCATTTAAACACAGAACTACAAATATCTGCATTACATCTAGATCAATGTTAATGTTTGTGTTTAATAGTTAGAAAATTCTGCTAGCTGCAGAAAACCAGTAATCAGTTCCATCTGGTGGCTCTGTGTGTGCTGGGGATCATACTTAACATGATGATTACTCACAGTTTGCCTTCGCCACGAGCCCCGAGTCTGCCTTCAGCAAAGACTGTAGTTTGATGCGCAGTTGAATAAAAACACAAACACAGACTGAAGGTCTGACAGCAGCATATTGATGATTTATGTATTTTGGTCTTTTAAATTCCTTGACTCTTTTATTAATTTGGTACATATCGGCATCCTGCTGTGATTTGTGTGTGAATAGTGTATAATGTTGGGATCTGTAGAGGTTTTATAGTGTTGGGACAATGAGCTCTCACAGCACTGCATCTTCTGGTGGCTTCACTCCGGTTTGGATGAATTCCTGTATGTTTGTCATTTTAATTACAGACTTTTTACACACGGATAATTTTCTCTGGAGTTCCCAGAGTTCATCTGATTTGCTCACTAATGCTTCTGAAGGCAAAACTGTCATCAACGCCTGCGTGTGTTTTCTTATTTCATTTGGAGGCCAGTCGAGGTGAAGAATCTCTCGAAATCCCTGCACACTCATTTTCCTCTATATGTCTAATTTGTATTCTTTCTTTCTTTCTTTCTTTCTTTCTTTCTTTCTTTCTTTCTTTCTTTCTTTCTTTCTTTCTTTCCATCCTTCTCTCCTTCCTTCCTTCTTGATTTTTACAGTTCCAGGAGGTATTGCACCTGAGTCTCTGACCTTAACCCCACTAGATGATATGATCTTTCTGAAGTGGGAGGAGCCTGTGGAGCCTAATGGTCTGATCACACAGTATGAGGTAAAGCATTAAAATGATGTAATTATCACTACATTACACTGACTGTGTGCCATGAAGGATTCCAGAGTTATAATATATATTATTTTTATACACATATATAAATGTATTGAATAACCCCGAGCCCACGCTACTGTACATGATCTGCATGATTCCTCTGTTTAGCCTGGAAACGTTTTAATATACGACAGAGAGGTGATTGTTTAAAGACATTTTTGGGCCACAATAATGTTAATTTTTATGGATGTGTTCTGGAGAAGTGGAAATTATTCTACTCTCCTGTACAAATAAAGTTGATCAATCAGAATTAGATTTTTTATTGATTTTTGTTCTCTTTTTGGGGACGAGTGAACCCAAATATATAGTCTTCTTCTATTAAAGCCCCTAATGCATGACTAAATAACATTTAATCCATGTTAATATATAATACTGTAGGATTTATCTTTTACATCGTTTAAATGTGATCTTTTTGCATTGCTTTTATAACCTCCATGTAACTGGACTTTTTTATTTTTTTAAATGCATTTCGTTCATTTGCTCCGTGTGAATCGTGAGTCGAATGTGAGTCGGTGTTTCTCAGGGCTGTAATTAGAGCAGGGGACAAACACCATCATTTATTTGCCTTTATTAGAGACCCTCATGCGCGGCGAGTCTAACTGTTTATAATATTAGTATTTCATCATCTTGCCACGCTCCAGTCGTGCCCTCCCTTGGTGTGTGTTTTCAATTTGTTTTGGATCACCTGCACGTCAGGTTCCTAATATTCAGTGTGAGGGGTTAAAGGGAGCAATGACTGAAGCCATGTAGCATATGGAGACCTTTGCATCATTTACCTAATTACCTCCAAGTCACAGGCGTGGGCTCTGAATTTTCAATAAAAAAATAATGCATTCACTTCCTGAAGACGATGTTTTTTGTATGTAGGACAGGAAAGAAAAGAGAAAATGGAGAAAATACTTTTTTGTTGATTTTTTTTCCATGGGAATTAACAGGAATACACTGTGTAATACATGTTATAACAGGGAACTTAAATGTAAATTTATGTTTAAAACTTTCTTGTTCTGTGTGAAAGCTCTCGTGAAACACAATTACACTAACAATCAAATCAAAGAAGTAAAACATATTTTTTTAATCTGTATTAGTTTGCATGCATTTCAGCTTATGACCACACAAAATGTTTGTTTGTATATGATACAGTTTATATAAATTTTTCCAAATTTCTAATTAATTCCCATTAATTTCCATAAATTTATATAGATTCCCTGTAAATTTCTAGCTTTGATTAGTTCCAAAATTCCCCAGATGAAGTTCCCATGTAAATTTACCAGACATTTTCCACTCGTTTGCAACCCTACTGAGATCCATGGACTATTTGAAAATCTATTTCTCAGGACTCCTTAAACCCAATTCTTATATATTCCACTCAGACACATAAACTCTACTCAAAACATGACAATTTCTCTTTCTGCTCTTCAGATCAGCTACCAGAGCATCGAATCCTTTGATCCCAGCGTGAATGTGCCTGGTCCACGCCGTACCGTCTCCAAGCTGAAGAATGAGACATACCACATGTTCTCAGGCCTTCAACCTGGAACAACATATCTGGTGTCTGTACGCGCCCGCACTGCCAAGGGCTTTGGCCAGACCACCTTAACCGAGATCACCACAAACATCTCAGGTTGGTGCTGGAATGAGAAAAAGCTTGTTTTTATATGATATGAATTGTGTATTTTGCTGTATGTTATTGCTGAAGTGGTGATTCTGAGCTTCTTGTACTACATTTGACAGGCAGTAGGTCAATGTTTCATCATAAATATACAGATGTGGAGTAAAGAAGAATTGAAACATTGGGCGACTAAATGATGGAATGGAGTTATGTGTCCTGAAAGAATTATATACAAAACGATTTCTTCTCCAAGTCAAGTCTTGGGTTTATTGACAGTTCGGCCGTAAACAGCCTGTAAATTACAGTGAAACCAAACTACTTTCCTCCAGGAGCAAAAAACAACATGGAACAACACCCTGAACAATAATTACCAAAGTCCAGAACAACACAGTGATTGACAGAGCATGGTTCTAGAGAAGGAAATTGCAAAGAAATCGATCATATAATACTAAATACTCTGTACAGATACATGGCCTGTTGAACAGCAGCTTAAAATAATTCCTTTTCTTCTCTTCTCTTCTCTTCTCTTCTCTTCTCTTCTCTTCTCTTCTC
>JAAIIK010000077.1:3646990-3659274 GCA_014706435.1 Silurus glanis
TGTGTGTGTGTGTGTGTGTGTGTGTGTGTGTGTGTGTGTGTGTGTGTGTGTGTGTGAGAGACAGGAGGTGTGAGCACTCACACCACAAAGGAGAGAGATGGTAACTGTACCCTTTATCCAGAAAATATCTGAGCGGCTGTGTTAAAGCTGTGCTGGATCAAACAATCAAAATATGAAATATAAAAATATGTAAATATGTAACACTGTGTGGGCAAAAGTATGCTTTATGAGGGTCTTCTCTCCATGGGTTGGAGTGTAAGATCTTCTGCTATGGTAAATCTAAGGCACAAATGTATCGACCGAACATCAGATGTTTCTAGTCGTGCTCCTCTTCTGTGATTACATAAAGTTCATTAATCCAGTGAGATCTTCACTCCTACACTGTGGAACTCAGAAAGTTCATGAAGCCGACGCCAGAACACTGGTACAGCAGAGCTACAGACAGAGAAATACGGGCGTTTAATTGAAATCTTTTTTTGTTATTTGTGTGTGTAGGGTTTTGTGTATAAAATTTCTTTTTGTTGCATCATAACACACAAATACATGCATGTAAGCATCAGGAGGAGAACTTCAGTTGATACTGGAGAGATCGAGAGAAATGAAGCTGTAGGGAGTTGAAAGAAAGACGCGCAAACAAGACGGAGAAGTGAAACTGGAACAGGGGAATTTATTTATTTATTTATGCATTTATTTATATTGGCAAAAGTATTGGGACACCTGCCTTTTCCATCCATATGTGGTTGGAAACTGTTACCACAAACTTGGAGGCACACAATCGTATCGGACGTCTTTGGATGCTGTAGCATGACATTGAAAATGTGTGTGACCAGCGTGACACAAGTGCACAAAACCAGCTCCATGAAGATCTGCTTTACATGGGTTTGGAGTGGAAGATCTTCTTCTACAGAGCACTAAAACTTAATGAACACCTTTGGGATGAATGTGAACACTGACTGCATCTCCACAAATCACAGCAAATGGAGAATAAATGTGGAACGATAAGTTCAAAGAGGAGCAAACACTAATCCTAAGATGCCCACAAACATTTAGCTTTATATTGTATGTATGTATTAATGTAAGTACTGGATGGTCTATTATTAAGAATAACTGATCCACCAGCAGTTTATAGTGGATTCTGTCCTTCTGAATTTCATACAGAATTGATTTGTTCACCACGAGAGACTCGTGTGTGAGGACAACAGACGAGCAAGAAGCAGGTGGAACAGTATATAAATGTTTCCGGTATTAAAATGCCATTAAAAAAAATCAAATATTCCAGAACTGATCAAACCCATGAACAAGGTCTACTAATAAGAAAGATGAGTTCTGTTGTTTATTTATGTATTTGTTCGCTTGCATTTTATTAGTTTTGTGAGCAGCAGCAGCTTGTGATTTTTAACCTTTTTAACAATATCCAGTCATCCATCATACGGTCTCACAGCTTGTTTTGAGCAGTTGTAGATGTACCTTTTAACTTGGTTTGATACAGCGCATCCAGTGTAAATCTTACAATCCATTTAAAACCCATTAATTTCTCTGACAACATAAAAGTGATGATAGATATTATTTCTAGTTGTAATCAGTTGCAAAGGAAACAAGGCCACGGTGCTCACACACATTATTCACTCTATAATTCTTCCTCTAACACTCCAATATATATTACATCATATACACTATCTGTACTTACACTTCTATAGCACCCAATGACACGGTTGTGTTTCTGTATGTAGAGAATCGTGACTATACAGTCAGAAGGGTGATGGGAAAAAGAGGAGGCGTGAACAATCTACACCTTTCTACAAAATCTTCTGAACAGAGATCAAACAAACAGCACAAATGAGCTTTGATTCGATTATAATTATTTACTATAATACAAGCTGTTGGTGGTATTTCATTTTCAACTTTATTTAAGAACTTCTAATGAAAACAGAGCAGGCGTGGGGCAGAGAGATACCTGCCCCGATAGTCGTTTATGCTTATTTTACTTCCTCTTTTTCTATAATAATAATAATAATAATAATAATAATAATAATAATAATAATAATTTCATGAAGCTAAATGAGATGAACAATCAGCTTTTAGGTGAATTTACAGACTTGAAAATTTTTTTACCTCAGTTTTATAAACCACATCTTAATTAAACATTATCAGTGACCTGTTGTAAGAAGTACCATCATTTTTCATCTGTCAAAACACAATCTTTCTGTTTCTCAGGGATACCAGCGTTCCAACCATTTCATCGCCACTCAAGGTCAGTTTCCTGATTATGCTCTTCTGAAATGCCGTGTTTAATATTCTGTGGATATTATTAGTTTTAGTTATTTATTAGTTTATGTGTGTGTGTGTGTGTGTGTGTGTGTGTGTGTGTGATATTCCTAGCTGTGTCTCCTTGTTATGAAATTTAAATGTGGAAATATTATTCATGATGCTTGATGATCCGGTCTTCGTGGTTGCACTCCTTTTGTTTCTTGTCGTCTGTTCTTTTCTTTTCTTTTGCATTTTCTTTTTCCTGCTTGATTGTTTTTTCCTGTACTCCTCCTGCCAGTTTTTCTCTCGTTCATTCTCCTCCAACCTTCTTCCTTTTTCTCTTAAATTTAATGCCTAAGATTTAACTCCATATAATCTCTGTGTATGAAAGTGCGAGGAGTAAATGACCACGGTATCAGACTGGACCAGGTAACTGTTGATATGTTTGTAGTTACAGAATAAGCGATGCACCATACGACAGGAGAAACTATAAATATACAGTACAGTATGCAAGAGTTATCAATATTTTCATCAGAAATTCTTTGCATACCATCTTATTATAGCTGTAATGCAGAAGCTGAGCGATGAGAAACAAGTTATTCTGTGAGACTTGGGTGGAACATCACAGAGCGTTTCTTCAAATGATGCAAATATGATTTAGGGTTCAAATATTTAATATTAATTACATGCTGGACGTACTGCCATGCCGGAATACCAAGTAGGAGATGCGTGACAGGGTTGATTATGGGTAAAGGACACACTGGTCTATAGACACGTTTTTATTTTTATTTGAAATCCCACATGCCTGCACACACACGTGATTAAAGGAGCTTATTCAAGGTTTATAACTCTGTTGGTGAACTGTAGGAAGCACTTGGCCTCAGGCTGTATCAACGATCCTGTGTTACAGCAAACACATCCAGACACAGGTGTATCAGAAGAGAGAGAGAGAGAGAGAGAGAAGCAATGAAAAAAAGTTTTAAAGGTTTATAAAAAGAAGTATCATCTGTAGCTGGAAGATAAATTCTGTGTATGATTATGCATAATTGCTCTCCAGAGAAGCTCCAGGTCACCAGAACAAAATCTGGCCTTTTATTCTGGATAAACAAACAACAAAAAAACACTGTACATGAGCAGCTACGGTAGTTTTCAAATCCCTACTTTTTTCATCCACACATTTTCTCAGCTCCAGGTTACTGGAACAAAGCTGAACTTTATTAAACGTGTTCCCTCGGTGATGAGCAGAAGATTTATAATGGATTTTTGCGGTTAATGGAAATGAAGTGTTTATATGAGGGAAGAAATCTAATATAACACAGAAATGCATTCCACTGAAGCAGGATGGAGAGGTTTGGCGTCGGACATTTATAAATATTTTAGTTATGCGTGTGTGTGTGTGTGTGTGTGTGTGTGTGTGTGTGTGTGTGTGTGTGTGTGTGTGTGTGTGTAAATTCATGACTCATGTTCTAATGTGGATTCTTATTCATAGAGCTTTAATAAATGATTTTAAATGTCTATATGTGAGTTATTATGTATAAATGATAGCATAATAAAACTGGTCAAATTTGCCTGAGTTGCCAAGAAATATGAGAAAGCTATATATAAGTTATATACAAGAGTTATATAAGTAAGCTATGTAGTATATATAGCATAGAGTTATAAATGTTATATATGAGTGAGTAATATACGAGTTATAGATGAGTAAGTTACATTTAAATAAGAAATATGTGAAAACCTTATATGAGAAAGTTATATCTTGGCTGAGTGACTGCCTATGAGGTAATTGTGTAACTATTTAACTAATGTAATAATTTATATTATAAAACCAACCACACCTTCATAAAGAATCCAACGTTTCTAAATCAAATCATAAATAAATGTGAGCAGCTGCAGAAAGCAGAAAAAAAGGAAGTAAACAAAAATTTGATTTCAACTACAACTGAAATATTCGACGCTGTGTGTGTGTGTGTGTGTGTGTGTGTGTGTTCGTGTGTGTGTATGTGCATGTTCATCATCTGTAAAGGTGATAGATGGCGCCTGTTTGACGTCTGCAGAATTGTTCTTGTAATGATATTCCCAACTTCAGAAAACTATTTACACAGCCTCAGATGAGTCACAGCATCAGCATTAGTCTGCTTTTCTTTCTCTTTTTCATGGTTTTTCACTCTACCTGTTTCCTTTGTCCTTTATCTGCCTCTGCATCTTCCATCATGTCAAAACAGCTTCAACTTTTCTGACCATTACCCTTTTCTCCATCCACTCTGCCCTTTATCTCATTCACCATGCCTCCTCATTTGTCCATTTCTCTGCAAAAAAACATTTTTCCTCTACCTCAGCCCTCTTTCTGGCATTGTGCAGGGCCCAAGCAGGACATGATCTATGATTTCTGGCGGATGGTCTGGCAGGAGAACTGCTACAGCATTGTGATGATCACCAAACTGGTGGAGGTGGGACGAGTGAGTAGAGCGTTCCGATAGCCCCATCTGCGGCTTCTTCTTCTTGCTTTTAATGAACGCCATCCGTTACTGAAGCAGCTCCATCCTTCATCGTTCTCGCCCCTAGCTCAATCGCTCACACAAACTGTCATACGGCTCAACAAAGAGCATGCGTTAGCTGAGACGAGCCATGCCTCTGTGTTTTATTTCTCAGCTTCTGTAGAGCAGACGTCTCCTCTGCGGCTTGGCACAGCTCGCCTTGCTTTAATTGTCTTAATTGCTAACTGAACAAATTGGGTTGTATGACGCAGATTGGGTAGGGGCATTTTGGAAATGTAATCACATTCCTAATTAGAGGAGTGAGTATGCATTGTTTTTGTCAGTTATGCTTTTAATCTAGAAACATTCCAAGAATAATTCCTGTAATCTTTACTTGAGGTCTTTTGTTCCTTTGAGATGCTTTTAATTAAGGGGTTCTGTTTGTGTGTGTGTGTGTGTGTGTGTGTGTGTGTTTGTTCCTGGCAGGTGAAATGCTGCAAGTATTGGCCCGATGACAGCGAGGTATATGGAGACATTAAGATCACGCTGCTAAAGACTGAAACACTGGCTGAATACACAGTGCGAACCTTCAGCATGGAACGGGTTAGAAGTTCAACAAATTCTCTCTCGTTCTGTTTTTCCCAAAACTGTCAGGAGAAAAAACTCAGGTTTCATCATTTTGTTAAGATTCTATATATAAAAAGAGAACAAATGTATAAATGAATGACAATCGGGTAATAGATTTTTCTGATGTCACCACATGTTCAGTTCTAAAATCAGGTCTAGTGGTTGTAACTTTTATGAATTAGTCCATGAGATGTTCTAAACCGCTGTCTCAGGTTTCATCCTTCTGTCAAGAGTCCCAGGAACGTCTATGCAGCAGGATTCAGAAGACGTTGGCTATTCATATGTATGTTATATGAGCAGATTGGCAGCCAGGTGACTCTAAAATTACGGACAAATCATTTTGACTAAAAAAGAAAGTAAAGAGCACAAAGCAGCCTCCTGCCCAGTCACCAGAAACACACAATCCTAACTTACACACACTCGGCACTATACTTTTCCAATCTCTGGTCAAACATGTTGGTATAAAACAATTGATTTTTGTTTCTCCTCTGGTCTCCAGCGCGGTTACCCGGCCAAACATGAGGTGTGTCAGTTCCATTTTACGTCATGGCCAGAACACGGAGTGCCGTATCACGCCACGGGCTTGTTGGCCTTCCTGAGACGTGTCAAAGCCTCGACACCTCCTGACACTGGACCTGTGGTTGTCCACTGCAGGTACACGTACATTATACACACACACACACACACACATCTCCTCATGCTTCCTGATTAGTTCTAATGTAAATATACAATGTAACTAAGAGCTCCCTTTCATCCTGCTTTGATCAGGAGAGTTAGATCTTCTACCTGCCACAAAGGTGCACATTTTAGCATCTTTAGGTAGATGAAGGTCGATCTCTTGTCCAACCTCCATGAACACTAACAGACGCTCTACAACATTTCCAACATTTAAAATAATTGTGGATGGTAAACATTTAGGAACCATGAAAGTAGATTTGGACTGTAATTAACATAAAAAGCTTTGCTATAATGATAACCTTAACAATGAATGAGAACGAGGTTCCCTTTTGGGTCCGTTTCCACGTAAGGTTTCTTCTTCTTGAAGTGAGGGTGAAGGGAGTTTTTCCCTCAATCACCGTCACCTCTGGCTTTCTCATTTAAGAGAACGTTATAGGAAAACATTAAAGAATTTATAATTTACAATGTTAATCTGTTTATTTCTATAAAGCTAATTTTGACTATGTTGATGTGTATCTTTGTGTGTGTGTGTGTGTGCGTGTGTGTGTGTGTGTGTGTGTGTGTGTGTGTGTGCAGTATGGGTGCTGGGCGGACGGGGTGCTACATTGTTCTGGATGTGATGCTGGACATGGCGGAGTGTGAGGGAGTGGTAGACATCTACAACTGCGTCAAGACGCTCTGCTCACGGCGTATCAACATGATTCAGACTGAGGTAAGGAAACCCATCATCATCATCATCATCATCATCATCATCATCATCATCATCGGCAGAAATGATATATATTTAAATCTTTACAGTACAACCCAAAACTAAAATCTGTCTTTAGAATGCAGATTTGATCAGAATGTAGCCTATTTAACATGAATAAGTCATTCCTTATTAATTCATGTTTCAGAGAACATCTAGAATGTATTTTTCAGTTCCTGCTAAATTCGTTTATGAAAGAAAAACACAAAATCCTGTCGTATTTCACCTTAGTCATTAAAACATAGCAACCATAATGATAAAAATGTTAACTATATTGGATTGAAAATTGTTAATCATGAGAAGATTGTGGAACTGTGGGGTTCTGTCTAAAATATCAACCTGGACAATTTCCATAAAACCACAGTTTTCCATTATTTTACTTATAATTGTGGATTGAAAATGCTTTTTAATTAGACATTTTAACGAGGTCAAATGAAACGTTTTGGATCACTGCATCATACATCAGATTTTACTGCTATTTCATGTCAAACAGGGTCAAATTTCGATCTGTACAGTGTGCAGGGTTTTTACTAATAAACCCGAATCTGAAAGCAAATGCTCACATCTCAGGAGAGAAGATATTATTGTTTCTTTTTTTTTTCCGACTGCTTTATAATCACACAGAGACGTGTGGAGATGTCTGTGCTGTAGTTAAATGTCAGAGGTAGATTGCTGTTTTCTGAGAGCATCCAACTTCTGTACTGATTCATGCAGGAGATAAAAAGACACTTAAGCTGAAAATGACTATTATTTACAAAACCTCTAAAACCTGTTGAACACAAGACAAAGAGAAGAAAATCAACAACAACAGAAACGCTGTCATTTACTGATTCATTAATTCACTGATATTTATGACATTGTTGGTTTCCTTTGAGTCTTTAAGAGTGAAGGAAGGTGTTGAGGGTCCTACAGGGCAGTTTGGTGGGCTGTCCAGTGTTTTCATCACAATCTCTGAATGAGGGATAAAATTCTGGATCCTGGATAAAAAAGAAAAAAGAATGAGCTAGGGTTAGACAGATGGACCGACAGAAATATTTTCGTTTTCTTTTCCTTCTCACACTTTTATTCCTGTGTTTAAAGGAGCAGTATGTGTTTATTCATGACGCCATCCTGGAGGCGTGTCTCTGCGGCGAGACGGCCATCCCAGTCAGCGAGTTCGCTCTCACGTACAAAGACATACTGAGGGTGGACACTCAGAGCAACACGTCTCAGCTCAAAGAGGAGTTCCAGGTGAGAGTCTCAGCTCTGTGAAACCTCGTCACATCTCGAACCTCGCCGCAGGGAAACGAACGTGTACGATGCAGAAATCTTTACAGCGATGTATTCTTTTGGCTTTGTGTTCATGGACTGATGCATGATTGTGATGTCTCCATGTTCAAGTGAACGCTACTGCATCCAATACAATTGAGCTTCACTATAAAGCCTACGAAGGAAACATGCACACATTGTGAGAAAGGATCAGATTTTATTATTATTTCTCAGTGTTTACGATTTTATTTTGTACAAATTGCTAAAATGTACCTGTGAATGTAAAAGCTATTTTCTTGTTTGTATATATTTTAGAAGATGTTCCAGTCTTAATTTATGAACATTGATCTTTTGCAGTAATTTTACTATGATTTAATGCGCATCACAGATCCTTAGACGGACTATTGATTTCATTTAATCAGCTATTTCTCCAGTTTTAATTGCTTTGTGCCGTTATAATGACCAACATCCACATGCGTATTCATTTCCCCGTGTCTTCTTTGCGTTAAAATATTATCGACTTTGTTTAGTAGGCCATTACATGTTCCAGGACGATGCTGCACATCGTTCCACCGCTACACCGCTACACCTAGGCAATCTTAATACCATGTGTGTGATGATTTGAGAATGCTCCATCAACGAGCGATGGACATTAGCCATTACAGCTCCAGTAATCTAGACTATTGTCATTCAAATCTCCTTCTTTGATGGACTCGTAATGTGCTGCTTCATTATAAACACCATTATAATCAGCCAAAGCACTTACCCTGCAATCTAAATTATTACGTCTGAATATTAGGATGTTCTTACTGTCCTCTTTCTTTGAGACACAAGTCCTCGGTCTATGCTACCATCCAAGTCTTATTAGTACTCATGCTCTTTCTAGCGAAAAATAATCCTCCTTGCAGCAGCATGATCAGAGATCTACATGCTGAGAGCTTTTTCTGGCTCATCAAGCTGATCTCAAACACAATTTATAGGAATTTTAATCAGTGAGAGTTTTTTTGGGGGGTCTTTTTATTAGCATGCACTAACTTCAGTAGAGAAACTTTGATGTCTTGAATCCAGGAATTGAGGGAACTGTATAATTTTTAAATCCATGCTTCCCTTTGCTTTTTGTTTTCCGTCTTTTAGACGCTGAACTCCGTGACGCCTCACTTGGATGTAGAGGAGTGCAGCGTGTCCCTACTGCCCAGGAACCGAGAGAAGAACAGGAGCATGGATGTTCTGCCTCCTGACCGAGCCCTGGCCTTCCTCGTGACCACAGAGGTGGACGGCAGCGACTACATCAACGCGGCACTGATGGACAGTTTCCTTCGGCCGGCCGCCTTCGTAGTGACACCTCACCCGCTTCCCAACACAACCGCAGATTTCTGGAGGCTGGTGTTTGATTACGGCTGCACCTCCATCGTCATGCTCAACCAGATCAACCAGTCCAACTCTGCCTGGGTGTGTTAACTTTTTTCCTTCATTTCATGTTAAAAACACAATGCAGGTTTATGTAACGACACCAGAGCTGCTTTAACGTACGTTTTGTCTGTAAAAAGTTTGTATTTGACACAAAAAAACAAACCTCCACCAGGTCTTTTATGGTTCCGAGGGAACAGAATGAGAACGGACAGAATAGAAGTAAAAACCCCTGACCAGCAGTGCACTCAAATATATTAAGCAGGTTTCTTAGGCTAGAATTCTCTCGTTGCTGTAAATATCCACAGTGAGCTACATTTATAATCCATGTCACATGGACTTAAACACACTGCCCATTTTATATGCTGTAGTTTAGCATTAAATAAAGAGTTCACCAATAATCCCTTAATCCATCGTTCCATCTTCTTAATCCAGCTGCACTGCTCTGCCAGTGGTGCTCGAATCTTTATTTCCATTATGTTTTTAAATAAAAACATTTTTGGCAATGCATTCATTTTGTGTAAAGATTGACCTTAAATATTATGGCCTTATTTGAGAATAAACCAGGGATCCCCAAACATTTTTCCGTGAGGGACGCATCATTTTTCCTTTCTTTAATGATCTGTAACAGAAAATGCTACGGGCCGGAGTGACGACCAGTATTATTGTGGAGATTTTATTATGATTTTAAATGTATTTATTTAAAATCATGCCTCCTAATGCTGGAATACTTTATTATATTGTTCTGCACAGTAGAAACACATTAGCATCACTTTTTAAGAGATACAGTATATCACCTATTAAAAGAGCATTATTACTATTATAGTGACATTTTTTCATCTCCATTGCTATTGAAATCAAAACATTTACTTACTTATCCATGTGGTCGATGGGTGAATCTAACAAATAATTAGGCTACGTTATAAACTAGAGGTTATAAATGAATGTATTCATTAATAAATATAATGATATAAATAATAAATATAATATAACGCTCTCCGTGCAGTGCGCAGTCTCACGTGTAAAAACAAACAGCATGTGGTTTCAGTGATTCGCCTCTAGAGGCTGCACTTGTAATTACAGCGGACTGCAAGCCGGAAAAACTATCGGTATGGATTTTGTCCGATAGCTGATAGTTCCAGCAAACTATTGGTGTCTTGGCCTCTGTTTATAACAAAGGGACAATTTCGTTTGAAAGCTAACTTTTATTATCAAATACAGGTATGATATGAGTAAAACATATTTTTAAAACATTTTCAAAATATATCTCAAGCATTGTTTAGAGGGTCGTTCTACATGTGTTGGTGTAGTTTGGGGACCACTGGTCTATATCATACATCTTGTGACTTGAGGCAGTTCAGATTGTCTAGAGAATGTTTATTTTTGTGTGTGTGTGTTTTCTGTATAATGGAAACAGGAGTTTTCAGAGAGAACAGATGTTAGTGTTAGTGGAGGAAATACACATTCAGGCTGAAGGGCAGGAAGATTCGGGCAAAGCACCAGCATACTGCTTATCCCACTAATCTTGTTTATATGGCTTTGTTGTTGCAGACACACATACGAAACAATGCCAAATGTCACAGAATGTGTGTAATAGTGCAAAAAGCAAATCATTGCCCCCAGTGTAGTTTCTCACGGCATCTCACTCGTATCATCAAACATCTGCTAACATTGTACATGTACAGAAATTCTAGTCGTTTCCATCACAAGCATTGGGAAACACTTAAAATTACTTAAAATGATAGATTGATTTTTTTTTCATGTTCCACTCACAGATTTTATTATAAATTATTATTAAATTATAATTTATCAGCAATAACCTGAGCGAGAAGTACAATTTATGTAAGATTTTTGAAAATTTTTATATTAATTCCTGTTTTCTGTTTTTTTTTTGTTGTTTTTTTTTTTAGTATTTTGTCCGCTTCCTTTTGCTTTAATGACAGAGTGTATACAAGCTGGCATGGTCTCTACAAAAACCTGAAGGTCTATTTTGGATTAAACCATCCAAACATTTGCTTCAATAGAAGAGATCTGGCAATGGGAGAGAAGTAAAATCTGACCTTTAGTACAAAGCAGTTAACATTCTAAATATCAATAAATGTTAATATTTAAATATGGAAATAAAGTGAAATAATGAATATTTTTGATAATCCAGATGTTGGGGGAGTGACAAAGAATAGTGTCTGAGATCACGAGTAAAATTCAGGTGGCAACGAAACAATATAATTTCTAACTTATACTGTGTAACTTGAATAAAGTGATTTACTTCTATTTTTTTATGGATATTATTTTGATTAACTTTCAGCTATCAAGTTTAGTTATATTTCTGAATAACCCAAGAACTTTAAGGATGGATTTGGACTGCAATTATTATATTATACTATATTATAATAGTCTACTACAATGTGTTCAGGACCACAGTTTGCATGAACAGTTCTCCATTTCAGCACCAATCACTGAACAGCACCTCAGCAATGATGGAACTGTATTGATGGACATTCAGTATTGCGGATGAGGATCAGGTTCTCTTTTCAGTCTGGTTAAGGATTCTTTCTTATGAAGTCTCAGGGAGTTTTTCATTCACCACAGTCACCACTGGATTATTCATTAGGGATAATCTTTGAATTAAAAGGAAAAAAAACTTACAGGCATTAAACTATGTTCCATTATGCAACTTTATAACCTCTTTATCTCTGTAAAGCTGCTTTAAAACAATGAGACAATAAAAAACAAATTTGGTCTACAAATAATAACAAATAATTTGTTTAAAATTATTACAATGTTTTCTGCATCTACGTGTTCCTTATTATATATTACAATCTCAAGCTAGTACGATTATATGTCAGCTATATTAT
>JAAIIK010000077.1:3685340-3699785 GCA_014706435.1 Silurus glanis
CGTGTGCGGTATGGTGTGGTGTAAAGGTCCGTAAAGTGTCCGTGTGCAGTATGGTGTGGTATAAAAATTAAATTAAATATAAAGTGCACTGTGCTGTGCAAGTCCAGAGATTAAAGTGTCGTGGTGCGAAAGGTGAGATATGTACAGAGAGGAAGTGTGATGATGGAGAGAGTGGGCCAGTTTTTAGATCCTGGTTGTCTCCTGGTTTAAACTCCGAATGGCCTGCGGGAAGAAGCTCCTCCTCATTCTCTCTGTGTTCGCTTTCAGGGAGCGGAAGCGTTTCCCTGAACGCAACAGAGAAAAGAGTCCATTGTTGGGATGGCTGAGGTCTTTCATAATCTTCCTAGCTCTGGTCCGGCACCGCGTGCTGTAAATGTCCTGCAGGTTAGGGAGCTCAGTGTGGATGGTATGTTCAGCTGAACGCACAACCCTCTGGAGGGCTCGCCTGTCCTGCATGGTGCTGTTCCCGAACTAGGAAGTGATGCTGCCCGTCAGAACGCTCTCAATGGTGCAGGTGTAGAAAGTCTTAAGCACCTGAGAGGGAAGTTTAAAGTCCCTTAAGCGTCTCAGATGGTACAGACGCTACCGGGCCTTCTTCACCAGGGTGTTGATGTGACAGGACCAAGAAAGATCCTGTGTGATGTGAACACCAAGGTACCGGAAACTGTCCACTCTCTCCACTGGGGTCCCGCTGATGTTTATCGGTTGGTATGACCGCTCCCGCTTTGTGCTGAAGTCCACGATCAACTCCTTGGTCTTGCTGACGTTCAGGAGAAGGTTGTTCTCCTGGCACCATCTCTCCAGGTTTTTGACCTCCTGTAGGTAGACCGTCTCATCGTTGTTGGAGATCAGGCCCACCATAACAGTGTCGTCAGCAAACTTGATGATGGTGGTGGAGTTGGAAGTGGCCACACAGTCGTATGTGTACATTGAGTAAAGCAGGGGGCTCAGAACACAACCCTGGGGGGCGCCAGTGCTGAGGGTGAGGGTGGATGAGATGTGTTTTCCCACCCGTACGGCTTGTGGTCTGTCTGTCAGGAAGTTAGAGATCCATTGACACAGCGGCTGGCTGAGTCCCAGGACCTCCAACTTAGAGGTGAGTGTGGAGGGAATTATGGTGTTACACGCTGAACTGTAGTCCACGAACAACATCTTTGCATAATTCCCGTTTCTTTGGTCCAGGTGGCTCATCGTGGTGTGGAGGAGATGAGCAATGGCGTCCTCAGTAGAACGGTTCTGACGGTACGCAAACTGTAATGGGTCCAGTGTGTCTGGTAGTGATGCAGTGATGAAGTCTCTGACCAGTCTCTCGAAGCACTTCATCACTACTGAGGTCAATTCGATTTCTACCTGGCGTTACTAAAAGACAGCTAAGCTCTGAGAATGAAAGGTGGAGGAAAAACGTTTCTCAGGCTTTTAAAAAGAAAAGGAGATTATTATGGGTCACTCAATTAATGATCAGAAAACACACAGACTATAATAGAAAGATTAAGAAACATGCTTTTCACATGACTTTTATATGACCAGGGGTTTGACGAAGACTTGTTGTTGTTTTATTCTACTATTTAAAACTTATTTTTTTGTCTGTAATGTAACTGATCACCTTCCAGGTCTGACTGAGCATAACATTAAGAGTTTTATATAATATATTAACACGTTTATTTTTATTTTAAACCTGACAAATGCACAAGTTTATGATTTGGCTAACTGATGCCTATAAGCTCTGTTTCCTCTGTGGAGCGATGTTCTGTAATGTAAACAGATTTTTATCGTCCTCATGCACAAACGTGATGCAGGACAGTGTTTCTCACGTCGCAGGACAGTGTTTCTCACGTCGCTCTTGCTGATGTGTACATGTAGAAATAGTTATTTATCCCATCAGTATCTAAAAAGTGTTAACAAGCTTTTCCTTTTTTTTTTTTTTTTTTACTCGGTTACTCTGATGGTTCGGTGCAGCGGCGCCTCAGCAGTTAAAGCTTTGGGTTACTGAACAAGGTTTCGGAGGTGAATGATTGGACCTTTGAGGAAGAGCTTTAACTCTCTTCGCTTCAGGGCTGCTGAAGTTCCTAACAAGCTGGGATCTATAAAGAAGAGGATTTCACAGTAAGGGTATAAAAGTGCATGTTTGTATTGAACTGTTTCGGTACAGGACTTTCAGTACGGTGCACACGTGAACCCAATGCAATTCTTGTTTTATGTGTGAGTTCCACACAAACATTAAGTGGTGGACCGCACGTGTGTTTAGTCTCCGCCAAAAATCCAAACCGAGGTACTGGAATGGTGAATTTGTCCACTGTTACATCTCTAATGCACAGAGCTGTAAAATATATGACATACACACGGTTCTTTTTCACTCATTGTCTACTTGTTTTCATCTAATCTGAATATGATGCTCAGAAATCTAAAGATGAGCTTTCTCTCATCGAGGTCAGAGTTAATTAGATTTCAGTCAGATTGATATTAAGTGTGCACATTTCTTTCTTTCTTTCTTTCTTTCTTTAGAAATTTGGGACAAAGTCTGAAATGTGTGTACTGGTCAGTGATGCGTGGCTAACCGTGTTACACCTGAGATGCAGGATGACCCACACGAGTGACAGCATCCCACAGTGTGTGTCTGCTTAAGGTAGATCATTGTGAGCATGGATTCTTATCTGGGCAGCTCAGAAGCCTGGAGGCAGAATACAGGAACTCATGTTTATTCCAGTGACACGGGGATGAGTCAAGTGTGCACTGGGGTTCTAGTACTGAAATTACTTTATTTTCTCGAGGTGATGAAGGTCATATTGAGCAGAACGAGCCACTGCTACACTGTATGCTTTCAGGGAAGTATTTTCTAGTTTCCTGTTTGCTCAAGCCTGAGAGAGGACTGAGGGTCAGAAGGTGGATGTTGAGTAAATGTGTGTGAGATGGCAAGAGAGAAAAAAGTGTGTGTGTGTGTGTGTGTGTGTGTGTGTGTGTGTGTGTGTGTGTGTGTGTGTGTATGCAGGTGTTCCCGCTTATACAGCTGTTTAGATCCAGAAAAATGAATGTCCCTGAACAGAGAACAGAACAAATCATCGTCCAGTTTATCATAAAGAGTTCAGTTTAACTCTGTGATTTATTTTAGCGTTTAGGCGGCTCTGGATTTTGTCCGGATTTCCCTTAGTTTTAGATATTCAATCATAAAAGCTATTAAAAAATCTCATTTGCTATAGGAAATCGATTCACCGCCCCTGCAATATTCATTATTTATAATACATGGCTTCTAATTTAGCTTTATTGAACAGAAGTGCAACAATACAGTCATAAATTAAACACTGATTCATAATTCTCATATTTGCATTCTTTGTTATTAGATGAGAAGCTGTGAGGGCTGCTGGTGATGTTGGCTGGGGGGGAATACCAATAGCTCAATTATGGGCAATTATTTACATCTGGAGGTCTCTGACAACAATAATACCAATAATAATAATAATAATAATAATAATAATAATAATAAATGACAGTAATATTATTGTAACTGTAAATAGAGGTAAATAAATGTATATACATCTAATAGTTATAATAACTAATATATTAGATAGATGTAACTAATAAAAAAATAATATATATATATATATTATTTTTTTAATTTATTTTAATTTTTTTTTTTTCTAAACAACTAAACATTAAAGCATCTCAACCACACACAGTTTTTTTATTATTATAGTAAATATATGTGTTGGGTAATATTCCAAATTACTTATTCAGTTATTAAACTAGGAGTAATTTACTTGGTCTGTGTGACGACAATTATCTCTCCTTTGCATATCGTCATACTGCGAGTGTCTTATCATGTCTTATCCTGGATGTTTACGTATGTAACAAGAACAATTTGGCCTGAAAAAGTGTCATTCTGCATAAGTGCATCTGCCAAATGCTGTAAATGTGTTACAGGTTAAGCATCATTTATGTACAGGTAGTGTGTGTGTGTGTGTGTGTGTGTGTGTGTGGTTTATTTGTCATATCCTTTACTTTATCACACAGATAAGAATGGGACTTAACCAGAACCAAAGGAGGACTGACGCATGCTTAAATTTGACAGACAGGCCGAGGCTCAGATATGAGAAAAGTCATTTCATACAGATTACACACCACCTTCCAAAACCCCTGTGATGAACAGAGCTGATAAAAACAAAAGTGCACAAAGGGAAATGATAAAATTATTTTAAGATGAAAGAAGAAGTGGATAAAGAAACTGTGTTCACGATGCTTCATTTTTTTGTATCGAGGCAGAAGATCTTTTCCCGCTCGCAATCACACCTGATGAACTTTATGGACAATTATCTCATGAGTATAAATCAGATGTGCATCACGAAAAAAGAAAATATTAAGAAAAGGATTCTGTGAAATGGCATTAGAATGTATAGGGTACAATAGAATCCTTAATAAAGAAGTATTTCACAATGCAATCATAATATCAGAAAGTTTCCACCCTGTTGTTCTTCAGGGCAGCGCAGCCCCAGTTTGTGCATCCACCCCCGAACGAATGAACAACCTGAAAAATAGACCGATTGTTTGAGTGTGGAGAATTTCTGCTTTGCACCACAGCATCTCTCTGCTCCATAACTGCAGCATTAAGCCGATAATAGTGCCAGAAGAGCACCTGCCGGCAATTCATAACCTTTCTCCAACGCTGTATTGCTGCAGCAGGGACTGAAGCGAGCAGTAGACATGGCTGTGGGGATCATGTGCACATTCAAATGTGCTCGAAGGATGTGATCTGATAACATAATGACTGCAGGAGCCGATGCAGAAGCCCTGGGGCAGGGATCAGTGGGGATACTGGGAGCCTCAGTGGTGGTACAGATGTCTAATTTTGTGTTGTGAAAGTCCTGGTTTGCAGAGCACGAGATACTCTGGTGATTGTTAGTTGGGTCATTAACAATGCAAATACATTTTTCTGCCAATAAATGACAATTTTCTTCAGATCCTACAGGCATTTATAGGAGTTGTAAGAATGGGTAGCAAGTTAATGCAGTTAAACACTGAGAGAACCCAAATTAAACAAGTGCCTGGTTCAAACTCCTCGATCAGTCTCTAATCAATCACAAGCCCAGGAGGCACTGATTGAACACATCCTATTGTCTGAAAGGTAGCAGGCCTTCAGCCCCAACGTGCATCTGCTACCAGGACAATAAGATACGACCAAACCTGCTCAGCATGATTCAGCACAATCCTGGCATCATTTCAGGAAATTGATAGTGGGCTGATTTTTACCTCTGCAACTGATAGCATTGTGTTTTTTCATTCCATTAGATCACTGGCTACTGAGATTGACATTGATTTTCATTGGTGACCACAGGGACAAGATCACCTTGCTTTGTTCTATTCAAGATCATTTCTAAATCCACCAAAACTGTCTTCTCTGTCTCGCTCAGTCACGAGAAGTGTACAGAACATCAGTCTGTACATCAATAACTTTTTGATTGTTTCGTTGATTGTTTGAAAGGCATAATATACGAGGTGGTATTAAAAAGTTGGAGACCACTGGTGTAACTGGTGCTATTCTGACCCACGTCTGTGTCACGGACAGCAACTTGGAACAAAGAACAAACGTGAAATTCTGCGAGAAACCTGGCAAATCTGCCACAGAGACGCCATGTGACGTACGTCTGACATACGGCGAAGCTGCGATGAGTCGTTCGAAGTGTTTTGAGAGGCACGTGCTCTTCAAGAGCGGAAAAACATTGCTGAAACACGATGAGAAATCAGGAAGACCTTTGAGGAGCTCAAACCCTGAAAACCGTGCATGATGATCGACGGAGAACAAGCCACAATCTCAATTCCACACCCACACTACTCACCTGCGGACTTCGCCCTCCTCCTGAAGATGAAGATCCAGCTTCCCCAGAAGGTGCTTGACATGCTCTGCAAAGAAGACTTCCAGGACACACTACAGAAGAACACTGAGGGCGCTGTATTGCAAGGGGACTATTTTAAAGATGATCTTGTGGAAAAGTAGATAAATAAAGTACTTTCTTGTAAACAGAGCGAGTCTCCAAACTTTTTGATACCAACCTCGTACCTGAAATGTTCTTCAGCATTTATTAATTTTATTTAATTTAATATTAATTTTTTGAGATCACGTCCTTGAGAACTTATTAACATGGCTATTAAACTCATGAATATCATCAGCATTAAAGATGAGAGCCGACTGATGGCAGGATGCTCAATCATGACTTGTTCTGAAGGAAACCTTCCTGATGGTTCAGAATGAAAAGAAATAGAATGGAAGTTAAGAATGGAAGCCTGGTTTCACAACTGACAGGAAGACTGACAGGCTCTCAGACTGATGAGAAGAGACAGAAGATGAGTGTGACACAGTGAGGACCTTTTACAGTCTGCCCATGTGGAGTCACAATAACAAGGTAATGACTTTCTTTCGATACTCTGCATGCAAGCTTCAGTAGATCTAAAGGAATCTTCTCTGGAAGCTCCTCACCGGGTGTTTGTGCATAAGATCTTGACTACTGTTCTACAAATGATGCTGATATGCACAGAGTCTCTCTTGATTAGTACGACGTACAGAGAATTATTATTATAACAGTAGAACACATCTAGAGTTTAAATGCAGCCAGAGAAAACATCCTTCGAGGAAACAGGAATTGTGTGTAAAGTTTCCTAAAATGACTTTAATAGTAATTATGCAGCATTGTTCATTTCGTTTACACCTTTCTGTGGCAAACGTGTTAAAATAGAGATCGGGAAAAAAGTTTCTCACCTACTTTATAAGCAAAACATTTAAACAGTTTTGCGATGCATGTCACAGCTTTCAGCGTGGATCAGACTGTACCCTGTGCTAGTTTTAGTTCCACTTCAACACATTTAGACGTCTCCACGAAGGAAAGGAGTCCAGAAAAGCTCTTTTAGACTTGCACATCTCCTGCAAAGGAGATCTTTTTGGCTCGGAGATGAAGCATCTGACACTTTTTTTTTATCTTCTCAACCTGCCACACTAAATACAAATTATTCAAGTCCTTCCATGTTTCACATATTTATTATCGTACATGTTGGATTGCTCGGATAATTCACAAAGGAGCAGTACAATGACATCACAAGCAACGTGCCAATAATAATAATGATGATGTCACAACGCACTTTGCTTTCGTTGTTTCTCTCTTTTTTTTGTGCTGCCTTTAATCCAGTCTAACAAAAGAGAGAAGTATGTGTTGGTTGTTGTGCATCAAAAGCCCATTAGTAATGAATGCACTATAATCCACTGCTGCTTCTTTTTCTGAAACACTTGATTTCTCGTTCTGCCTGTAAAGTGCTGCCATTAGTCACTCAGTAATCTGTATATACGACACGAGTTCTCCTGAC
Source organism: Silurus glanis (assembly GCA_014706435.1). Classification (NCBI taxonomy): domain Eukaryota; kingdom Metazoa; phylum Chordata; class Actinopteri; order Siluriformes; family Siluridae; genus Silurus; species Silurus glanis. The sequence goes on from JAAIIK010000077.1 coordinate 3,692,682, forward strand.
AACAATATCACCAAAATATATCTGCAGTCAAAGGAATAGGTGGACACTTGTCTTGTTAGTGTTGTCTGGCTGCTCTCTCTAAATTGTAGAAAATTGGTGCAACGAAAGAATAGAAAGAAAAGAAAAGAAAAGAAAGGAAAGGTGGAACCAATAAAAAGGAAGGAAAGCATATAGTACCTGAGATACATATTTTACTAAAATACTGTATATAGCTAGAAAGAACAAATGAAACCACTGCACATTTGAGGAGAACTAGAACTGAACCTGTGTGTATAGACCTAACATCAAAGCGTGAAAGGCAAGAACAGAGTTTTCCTTTCCTTCAGATGGTCGTTATGATGAATGTGAGGTCAGGTGATGTAAACGAGACACGGTGGCCACAGCAACCATGTGACACACTGCAACTTCTCCAACATGATTCCTGTCCTAATGAGGGATGAGATGTTTATCCAATAACCTGCCATGGATAAACAAGGACATTTAAGATCTTCAGTGATCAGAAACCTCCCCACTGTGGCACGAATACAGGTATATATTATTTCATGAAAACAAATCTGCACAAAATCTGAGCCATTAGATGCACTTTACTGTGTGGAGAAGAGTTCTTCTGAACGTTTGGAGAAAGGTGTTAGAATGTTTGCAGGCTGTTGGCAGTTCTGTAATGTTTGCCAGATGGCAGGGGGGGGGACAATGAGACCATGTTTTGGGTCAGTATTGTCCTTTATAATCCTCTGTGGCCTCTTCAGACCTCTCCTCTCTCCGGCGCTTTTCATGTCTGTGATCGCAATTCCAATGATGGTCTCAGAGGCTTTAATCTCTATCTGCAAAGCCTTACGGTCACGAGCTGTGCAGTTGCCGTGCCTGTAATGCTGGATGTCCAGATGCTAAAGTTGCTCTGTAGAATTTGTGTGAATGTGAGATGCCCTGGGGGAAGTGCAGACCACAGTCACCTCTTTGCTCTAAAGTAAACACAGACAGGTATTAGTACTGGGGCTCAGGGCGGAGGCTTTGTGGCCTTCAGGAACACAATGACATCTTTACTGAGGATGGAACAAGAGAGAGCAAAGACAAAGGCTGAATTTAAAATATATTTTGATATGTGGCCTTTCAGTTTCCTTTATATTATCAGAGCAATGATCTACTCTATAAGGCTTAGCAGGTGTCTGTTCTACAACTTGGACAGTACGTGAATTTCTGATGTCATAGATGAAAAAAAAAAAAAACGGGTGCATTGGAAATGTCTGTTTAAAAACAAAGTAAAATAGGAACAAAGGATTTGGGGTAAGATTAAAAAGGTGTATTTACTTAAATAAGAAAATCTTCATGAGCATTGGCTTTCAAAATCTTAAAGCTCCTGGTGTAGCATTAATATATCAGGAACTTGGTGGAGTAGGACATTAAAAGCAGCTCATTTTTATACAAACCCTTGCTAACCGTATGATATCAGCTGCAAGGCACATCGAGGGTTGCCAGGTTTCAGGGGGAAAAAAAATCAAAAGCCATAAAACTTGTTTAAAGGCCCTTAATCTCAAATCACTTCTGAAATTTGTGCAGGTATTAAGATCACTGTTGTTACATGGGGCAGCATGAATCCTGCCTCAGTGGGTCCTTATTACTGCCTGTTGTTTACTTTAATAATAATAATTACTAATAACTACAAATTCTACAGAGTTAAATGGGGCAGTGAGAACTCAGCCCAAACAATCAAATAAAAAAAATAAATAAATCACATTGTGAAAGTAGGAGCAACATTAAATTTGACGATTGCGCTTGGCCATGCCCTGACTATCTATCTATCTATCTATCTATCTATCTATCTATCTATCTATATATATATATATATATAAAAAGATAACTAAATCAATCTGTAAATGGGGATTTTTATGATTTCAGTATATAAATCTGTTGATTGGCTGGGGAACTGTACATGTTGAGGATCTGTTGCTATTTGAGTCATTGCTGTTAATGATTACAGCAAATATCATTGCTACAACTCTTACCTGTGATGCTAGCTGAGATTTAATGAGCATAGAAGCAATAAGCTAATCTTTAATGACGGAGTTGTGCTGCGATGCTCTTGTTTTAGCAGCTTCTGTTTTCCTGCAGAGTTTCACATGGGTGGTGCAGTAATGTACCCAGAAAACACACCCAGAATATCTACACAAGATGCTTTGTTTGTTGCCCAACATGTTGCCATGTTCTTGCCCTCATTCAGAGTCTTCATTTTCAGTTTGATACCAGTTTTAGTCATTCCAGTTTATTTAGATGGACACAACCTGACCTTAGGAAGGGGAAAAAACTCAGGACTGAAGGCTGAAGGAAATCAGCTCCATTTGCATCCATTATACACTACAGTATTTTTATTTTATGCGTATCTATAACATTGTAAAGTGGTTTTTAAATTAACAGTGATATATATATATATATATATATATATATAAAATAAATCTATTAATCTAATAATTACAAACCAAGTCAAAGTGAAAGAATGATGGATGATTCCACCAGGAACAAAAAGAATATATTGTGCTAAACAGAAACATGCAGAAACTGAGAGGTTCAATTTCTTAAAGCTTCAGGCAGCATGAATAAAAATGATCATTGATGCCATTTGTTGTTCTTCACTGCCTGGAGACGTTACGGTCCGTATACATGCTCATGCTTCAGTATTGACATTTTTTGTGAATTATTTTCTGAATGAATGTGAGACATTTCACAGAGCTTCCATGTTATTACATACAGCGACCGTGTAGGTTCTGAGTGTATATTACCTGGTAACATGTTATTATCAGTACAGCAAATATCACTATATGTTGAACTCGGTATGTGTGTGTGCTTAATGGACTGAAATCAGAAAGTGAAGATCATTTAAATGTATAGCAGTTCAGAGCTTAATTTATTCATATATATTGTACATGCATTAGTGATTTAAACAAATATCCACATTTTTGTTTCTTATTTTTTTATTATTATTTATACATTTTTTTAAAGCCAGCAGTCTAGAAGGTTCACAGAGTATCTGGCTAAAGTAAACTTGTGCATACCATCTTTAAAGAATAAAAATCTATATTTGTGCCTACAGGCTTTATATTAATAACCTATTGACTGGAACAGTGCTGCATCCACACCCAGTTAAACACCTTTCAAACAGGGACCAGTTTAATTAATAAAACAACACGTATCTCTCTCACACACACACACACACACACACACACACACACACCAGGGAAAGGCAAAGATCAAAAAGGATTCCATGGAAAGGAAAGGAAAGGAAAGGAAAGGAAAGGAAAGGAAGAGCAGCGGGATGAGAGAAAAAGAGAGAGAAAATTTCAGCTCGTTGTTTCCTACCAAAGTCTGGAGATTTAAAGTCCATCCTTTACGAAGTTCATCATTTATTATTAATTTGATCAGGATGTAATTAAAAGCGTTTCTGCAAATACAGTAATAAAAACAAAACAACAAGTAGAACATGGAACAGATAAATATAAGGCCACTAATTAAAGGTAAACACAAAGCAGGTGTGTGTTCAGCAAGGTAACAGGGTCATGTGGTTTGCTGGGGCTGCTGGGAAATGAAGTTCCTCCTGGACATTTCGTAGACGAAACCAGCACCAATCTGACACGGTCCTACTCTGTGTACTGGATTCTTCTCAGTGAAAAATGTAGCTCAGGATTAGCACATAATTATCCCACCAGCTTTAAAGACCTCCTCGTCTTCCTCTGCATCTGTGTATTCAGAATATGTGAAACCGTGATAAATGTAAAAAAAAAAAAAAACTAAATAAAATAATCATTCATGCTTACAAGAGCTTCAGTGAAATAAGCAATCAGCAAAATCTAGTGAACGAGGAGAAAAAAAACATTATTATTATTATTATTATTATTATTATTATTATTATTATTAACAATAAATGATCACCAGTGCTGGATTATTTAAATAAACTACACATATCAAGTATATTTCTTAAAAGTTCCTCTGCATTTTTTCCATCAATAATGTTCAATAAACATGTTTCCAGATTATCAACTATATTCCACATGCTTAATGTAACAAAAGAAGGCAAAAGCATGGTGTTGTTCTTTTCCTCTTCACTTCACTGCATTTCTTTTGATGGTGTCTGAGTTGGTTGACCTTCACTTCATTGTGCAGTTTCCCATTTGAGTTCCGCTTCCCTGAGTCGAAGCCCAGTCAATGTCAAGTGCAGGCTTTTATGCTGCGTTTCAAGGCTGACCGCTTCTGATAAGTGCAACAACTTTAATGCCAGTCTCAGAATTAAAATCTTCAGCTTTTTTGGATTTCTGGAGATCCTGAAGAATCATTGGTTTGGTGGGATGAATGGTATGAAGTTCAGGCTTTAGTGACTGACCAGCTGATCAGTCCAACACAACGACGTTATAATGAATTCATGAAAAAAATCCTGAAGCTCATATACATACGTTGTCATGAGTTCCTGTTACAAGAGTAGAAATTGTTGATATTGTAAATATTTGTAGAATAGAAATGATTTAGCAGCTGCACTATTCAGCGTCACCCCCTGGTTCTTCTCTTCTCAGGGATTTCTTCTTCATGCTGTCTCAGGGAGTGTTTTCCTTCACACTGTTGCCTCAAAATATTTTTTTTTTAATTAAGAATACATTTGTACATTATAATTATTTTATTATTTTATATATATTTTTTTTATTTTTGCTTCTCCACTAATATTAACGGAAATGCAAATAAAATGAAATAGAATTGAAATTGCTGCAAAAGTGAAAATGTAAACTTAATAAGATTATTAATATTATGTGAATAATTAATAATCAGTTTTCAGGGTTTTATTCTTTAATGAAATATAAGGTTAAGGATGTTTATTATTTTCTGTGTTGAATCCTGTCAAAAGAAGATTAAATCATTTTTATAGGCGCAACATATCACACAATAAATGTTCATTATTAATCTTATGTGGCTGAACGTGTTTAAATATCTCAGTCTGATTGAGAATCTAATCTTCATCCAATGTGACAGAACATGAGCCAAGAAGAATGGCAAAAAAAATCAAGATCCAGATGTGCAAAGCTGATAGAAAAATCAGTCTCCATTCCGCTCCACTCCGCTCCACTCTGCTCCACTCCGCTCTCTCCGTCTCCTGCTCTATCACTCCATTTACAGTCCCTCAGTCTATTAAAGTTAGATGATGTATAAAAAAAGACCATTATCAGAAAATGGTTATCCTTGGTGTATTGTAGAAAGTCCTGATGAAGGACAAAATGGACAAGAGCAATTTCACAAACACACACACACACACACACACACACACACACACACACACACACACACATATATATATATATATATATTGCCTAATGGTCAGTGTGAATCCTGGATTGTGATTGGCTGGAAGTTGAGGTGTGAGGTGTTCCTGTAACCATAGTAACGTCCGGTTAAAAAGTCTGATGAGTTTTTCATGTTATATGTTGCGTATACGAAGCGTTATTTTGATTTATTCATTTATTTTTTGTTCTGCAAACATAAATAACAGCTTAAACTCCTCAATGCTGGGAAGTGATCGTGGTATAAGGTGATCATCCATGACCAGGCCTTAATAATGCTGTCTGCTTCACCTCGAGATGTTCTCCACCTCCATATCGTGCACCATCATCCTGTAACAGCTCACAAGTACACTTTATATCTTTCAGTCTGACACAAACATGCTCATCACCCCCTCACTAGTGAGAGAACACTGAAGATCAGGTGGTATTAATAGTTTTTCATGTTGTTTTTAAAGCGGAGGAAAGGAAGTGGAGAACGGCTTCCTGGTCAGTTATAAATAAGAAACCAGAGAAAACAGTGGAGATTTGAAATCTCGATTCGACTGCATTATTGAAAGACTGACTACAAAGACAACAGATGAATTGTCTTCATTTTAGCTCTTGAAAAGCTGCTACACTGACAGCCATACTGTAGGTTCTTGTTTATGCTTTTATAGTTTTGTACTGAATGCGTCGCACATCAACATCATAATCCTTCCAGAAATCTGTGTGTTTTGCCGCTGAAGCTCGGCAGTGTATTCGCTTATGGCTCATTTATTTTATCTCTCATGCGGTCATGTGCTGATTCATTTCCTAAATTAATTGTGTTATTATTATAAACATGTATTACAACTACATACAAACAATTTATTAGCTTGAGGAAACAAGTTTAATGCTCATGAAGCCGCTAAAACAAATGTTTATTGAAATAGCTTCAGTTCTAACGCTTCATTAAGCTTTTAATTCCACTGGAGAACAGCATGCAATCGTCCAGCATTTAAACACATTCCCACCTCAACACGTGCGGCGTGAAAAGCACTGACGTCTCCCCCGAACTCATCAGGCAGAGTTGGAGAACATTTGCATTGAGGAAATCGAAGCAAGCAAAGCTCAGTGAGGCACGCTAAGTCACATCACACGTCGCATCATTCATATCTCTAGTTAGCTTTTACTGTATTCCTTTTCTGGATCAATTTTACTGGTTCATTTCCTTCAAAATGGTGTTTAAACATCAGGAAACGCTGGAGTTGCTCTTCAAAATCCACAAGTGTGGAGTTTATTATTTCTCATAACTTGAGCGTTCATTACAGGGTTTTATTCGTTTATTTTCTCATCCAGTGTGTCTGACTAGTAACAACACCATCCCTATTATCAATCATTACATCGTTTACAAATTCAACACATTACGCAGTTTTACCACAATAAGCAAAAATCCATTCTACAGTGAAATGAAAGCCCAGGATTGACTGCACTGATCATTGGTTCCTGTTAGAACTCTTCAGAAAGACATGACGGAACTCAAACACCGGATGTTCTAAACGCTACAATATGCACGCAGTCCATCTGTGTGTGTACCTGCATTAGCATTCTGCTCACAGTTTGGTCACGTCTGACCCACGCAGGCTAAGAACAGACGTCTGCAGCAGAGGAGAATATAATAACAGAATCAAAACGCAAAACAGATTCAGCAGTTTAATGATCAGACATCCGATCTGAATGAAGACAATACTGCAAAGTTGCAGAAGAAGAATCATATTGTTAATATTATCTTTTTTTTTTTTTTTTATATATATATATATATATATATATATATATA
>JAAIIK010000077.1:3711494-3733994 GCA_014706435.1 Silurus glanis
ACACACACACACACACACACACACACACACACACACACACACACACACAGAGACAGGAAGATCGGATCATTTTAGTGACTCTGTATCTCACTCTGTGACTCTTTGAATCTCGTTCATCAAAATGGACGAATAATTTTTTTTACTCATTTAATGACTCATCTGATTCCATCTAATCAGAAATAAATAAAAAGTTACATTATCAATAATCACATTATCGGTCATTTTAACACGTCTACATACACCAACTCTCACTACAGTTCCAATCGTTTACTGTATATATGTATCTATAACTGCGTAGCGTCTCTGGGAGTCACGTGATTAAAGAGCGAAAGAGTCGAGAGCTAAAAGACTCAGTTCCGTTTCCTTTTCATGACCTACGGAGATTTTGCGACGCTTTGCTGATGTGCTTCCAGTAGAAAAATGAACTAATTGTTCTTCTGAGTCACATTAAAGACGCGTCACTATCATGTGCACACTCATCTAGAGCAAGGAACCAAATGAACTTTCTCTATAGTTCTATAATCAGGAGTGGACGATGGTCCTGACACACTAAAATGATGCAGAACCTGTAAAATCCAAAACCTGCTGAAATATAGAACGTGTGCATGCACGTGTGAAAGTGAAGGCATGAATCTGGTTATTAGACTAAAAAGAAAAGTGCGGCGAGGCAGCGAGGCGGCGAGGATGTGAGTCGGGAACATTGGAGCTGAAACACAGAGACGTTCTGTTTGCATTTCTGTTCTAAATGAAGCGTCTCCAGGCTGCACTTTCATGCAAACACGTGAAGCAGAATGGGCTTGAAGATATTAACAGTACTTGTGAGAACAGTTCTAATGAGGAAGAGAGATACACTTTATTCATCCGATTCTTTTTTCTGGATGAAATCTCTGGATTTGTCAAATCTGATGTACGACTTGAAGTTCAAAATCTTCTTTGAGCAGCCATGAGTATGCCACAATATTTACAATTCTCCCTTCACTCCAACCAGAGTTCCAGCAGGACAATGCTCCTGTGCACAAAGCCAGCTTCATGAATATCTGCTGTACATCAGTTGGAGTGGAAGATCTTCCACTATAGAGCTCTAAACCCTAATCAACACCATTGGGATCAATATGAACACTGACTGCACTTCAGGTCTCCACATCCTTCTCACCTACATCAGTACCTGACTTTAGCATTAAGAACCAGAGGTGGAAATACACCTTCTTCTTCTTCTTCTTTTGATAGACTGTCTATGGCACCCCAGAACCATCTGGTAAAAAGCTTAAATATTTGCACACTTATTGAGGTCTGAGGAACTTTCTAAACAAACAGGGGCCGGATTTGGATGCTTGTGGTTGTAACTTTTGAATGATAAGTTTAAAGTGTATCAGGTGTGTCCCTGTATTTCCTGAGTAAAGATCAATTAAATGCACCCGTGACTTCAGTTTCCACTTAAATGTCCTAATTAGATTTCCACCATCTTTTATATAAAAACCTTTTTTTCCCACTACTCTGCATACAAATTCAGTCTCTTCATTATCCAATATAGAAAATATGATAAAACGTGTATAATAATTTATAATTGAGTATAAGAATATAATGTACTGACTATTTTTACGAGTTCAAAAAAGGAAATCAGAGAAATGAAATTGAACTGTTTGTTATGTTGCTGTTTTATCCACTAGAACACTTATTCTGTAAATGTCAGTGGTAATTTTATTAGCTCGATCCCCTCCGTAAAAGAAAGCTAGCAGCAGGATTTTATTTGGAAGATTAAAAGAAACTGTACATGAACAGCTTGCAAATGACTACAAAGTGCGTATGAGGAGAGGAGTAATAAATACGATTATAACCCGAGAATATGCCACTTTATAAAACAAAAGGAGATGAGACTCTCCCCGATATATGACACGGTGTAATTTGCCGGAGGAGCCGATTGAGTGTAAATTCTGACATTTTTAGCGTGAATGACTGAAAGAGTCACAAGAAGGATCCATTATCAGCGCTGACATGTGATCCCATTAGAGCAAGGAGCCGAGGTGCTACATTTCCTTTTCCCGTTCCTGCAAGAGAAGCTGGCACATAAAGTCAGCCCTCATCTCCCATCTCTTCTCCATTACCCGCACTGTCAGAGACGCAGAGACATTGTTTGCTTCCTTTTCAAAATATTCGCCTGATTGATGGACAGGAAGGGCAGAAGCGACACAAGAAAAAAAAAACCTCATATGCAGGGCAGGACACTGAGAAGTCAACATAATACACAGGTAAACATATTGATGTCTATCTATAGTACAAGACTATAAACCAAAATATTCATAAAGTGTGTGTTTAGAATGTGTGGAGTTTTTCTTGGAATAACTGCACCTACAAGGGAATAAAGAAAAAAGATAAAAGCAGCATCATCTGTATGTCAATGCACTTTCTTCTGTAGCGCTAATTCTAGACTCACTCGTCCTCCTCATGTGGAAAAGATTTCAGATTTCATTAATGAAGAATCTGAAGATGCGAAAGACTCTGGATCCTCTGATGAGAGCGGATATCAAAGGAGTAATAAATCCTACAGTGTAGCTAGCTGAGACGCCGAGAGAAGAAATGCACAGAGCCCAAAGTGGAGGAAAAGCATAAAGAAGGAGAAAACGGATGTATAGACAGGAGGACAATGCAGTGGGAGTGAGTGGGAGGACAGAGACCGAGAATGGCTGATGACATCAAGAATGAAAGTCTTATTAAAAAATAATTAAATAACGAAATAAATGAAAGACTGCTTTGTTGCCATACATTACACCTGACTCAGCTGGGAGACAATTTCATTACAGGTTTTCTCCTAATGAAGACACCGTTCTAGAAGTGCGAATTGATTCAAGAAGATTGAAGCTCTGAAATCAATAGCGAAACCCAATATCTGCAATTAGGAGGCTGCGCGGTCATTTCAGGGTCTGGATTCGTGAACGCGTAGGCACATAATGAACACGCTGACGTTTCTGACATCAAGTAGATCAAGTAGATTTGCCGTATTTATTCGAGTTTCTAGATTAATGGCACATACAAAAAGCATTTAGAGCAAGATTTAGAGATTATAAAAGAAAAAAATAACCATCACATTTTTCATTACATTTTGCGTGACTTCGTCATCAATAGTTTCGGAAATGTAATAACATCTTCAGCTACGATTTTCTACGTGTTCCAGTGCGTTTAGACGTCACACTGTACACACATTTCTTGCTGCATTTAAAAGCTGAAACATGCACATAGTTTTAATTACTTTATATCGTAGAAATGTGTAGGTTTTGTCCAAAGCCATGACACTTGACACATAATGCAGGTTAAAATAAGAACTGTGTGTCTACTGCATACTCAGAGTTCAGCGCTTGACTTTGCTCCTCTAACGTTTTGGATGGAGTTTCAGAGCACAGTGTTAATCCTCTGGTGCCAGCAGGGCAATCAGGAGCATTTCTGTCAAGGCCTTCAGCATCAAAAGCTCAGCTGGAAGTCATCGGTTTAAATCGTCCTTCTTATTCATCTTAGTTAACTCTGATAGGATCTCGAGTGCTGAGTGAGCAGCTGGAGAGCCTGCATGATCTCAACATCACTTATATTTCAGCATTATACAATTAAAGAATCCACAGGATCGGATGGGAACGAGGAAGGAAATCTAATTAATGTCAGTAATTGGTGAAAATGCCAGGATGTTCACTACTACTGAGTGTTTTCACTCATAGTTGATTGATGTTCACTTCATTACAGATTTGAAAGAACCTTGATGGTTTATGATGTGGTCCAGAGCAGACAGAAAATAACAGGTTTTTGTATCTATGGTAAGTTTGAAGAATCTAAACAAGTTGGAGTGTCCACATCGAAGTGGACATAGGAGCTCGCTCATACTGTTTCTAGGCAACAGAAGTGTTATGTCTGATATTACAGCCACAAATATCCCAGCATGCCTGAGCTTGATAGCTTCTGTCATATTCTCCCCATGTCCTCCTATTTGGCTGTTTTTTTTTTTTTCTTTGGTAAGTATTCTCATTTTTTCCTCCACTTTTATCCTTTAAAAAAAATAAATAAAAAAATTCATTCAATTTCTGTGTCAGTGTGTTAGAGATTCTTTTCTGGAGTTCAGTATGGAAATAAGTGGCACTGGGAGGTGATGTATGGTCCACACTCTCAGTACCTTCTGAGATGCTTTTCACAACAACACGGTTGAAAAAGAGTGGTTATTGATTAACTATTGTCAACTTTATCAAGTTTGAACTTTTGCCTTTGATGTTCAAGACGTTTCCACTCAGGTTTGTTTTATTATCTTTTACATTATTCTGTTTAAACTCTTGTGTATGAAGATCTCAGGAGATCAGCACTGATGTTTACATTTACATTTACGGCAGACACGTTTATCCAGAGCCACTTAGTTAAGGGCCTTGCTCAAGGGCCCAGGAGTGGCAGTTTGATAGTGCTGGGATTTGAACTCCTGATCCAAAATGTCAATGTCTTAACCACTGAGCAACCAGTCATCCCAGTAATCATTTACATTTATGGTATTTGGAAGATGCCATTCCCCAGAGCAAATTACATTTATCTCATTTATACAACTGAGCAGTTATGAGGTTAAGGGCCTTGCTCAGGGGCCCAGCAATGGCTGCTTGGTTCAATCTCTGAGTTGCCACCTCCCACTTTTTGAAACTGATTTCCTGAAGACACAATAAGATCAAAATACTTGTTATTGTTTTAACAGAAAGCTCATGTTGTGTTTGCTAACAGTAAATCCTGACATCAAGCCAACTCTTTGTAAACATGCCCATGGTTTGACTCCACATGAAAGGAAAAAGAGACTAGAAAGAGAAAGATATAATGGTGCGAGTACGGTGAGATACAGCGCACGCTCAGTCGCACAGAAATGTTCTAATACGTGCACAAAGGGTGGAAAAAAAGATTGCTGTTGTCAAATAAAACACAAGCAAAAATGTAGCTGTCAGGCATGATGCATGAGTGGATTATGGGTGTTAACCTTTTCGTTTATTCATGAGGCCTACAGCATGCACAGTTTATTCACTGCCTACAGCATCATGAATAATTCAATAATAAAGGGCTGCACAGAGCGAGGCTTCGAATGAGCACACGTTCATGAAGCGATCTCCTGATCACATTTATTCACATAATGCCAGGACTAATGTGAGGCTATAATCGCTATGTCCACGCCATGGAAGATATCTAAATATTCAGAACATGTTTTCGATAGGCAAAAGTACACAGCATTCAAGTGACACTTTCGATCCGCCCAGCGACGTTGCGACAGGTTAGCAAGACGACCTCTGTGCGGCTAGCGCACCATTTCCTTCAGCTCTGATACCACAGTGAGCCCGGGGGTTGTTCAACTACTCACAAGCACTCAAAAGCCCTTGTCCACAGTGACAGCTATTCAAAACAAAATCTCCAGCGGCAATTTAGGTCATTTCAAGCAATTTTCATAGTGGTGTCATTATAGCTCTGTTTTGGTTGATGACGGTAATGAGGTTGTCAACGCTGTGCATCTCCTTTAAGACTCTTATCAAGGGCATGTATTACATTACATTACATTATATTATATTACATTATATTATATTATATTATATTTTATTATATTATATTATATATTGTTGTATACTCTGAAGCTCGTTTGTGTAGTTTGTTTGTGTTCTTCTGTTCCCCTTTGGTGTGTAGCTCCAGATATAACTTAATTAATTCTCATTATTCTCCCCTCCTGTATTATTACCACACTGCAGTGAGGAGGAGTAGAACGACTGGGTGTGGGAGAGAGTTTATTCTCAATGTTTGTTCTGAGTAATTAGTCACAGAAACACGGCGAATGATTTTGCGTTCTTCTATATTATTTAGCAGATGGTCTGTGGCTATGCTAAGAGGTCTGGTTGGAGTAAAGAGGACATGCTTTAGTGTGCAGAGAGAACATGCATCTGCGTGTTTCAAATAATTAGTACCGCTGGCTAATGTGAGCTAAGTTTGGAAACATGGCGTCTTTTGACTGCCTGTGAGACGAAATGCTGACTATTGTGGTTATTTTAAAAAACAGTATAATGTTGGTAATTAAGAGCTAAACCCTGTTTTACTGTACTGAGTAACAGAACACAGCCCAAGATTCAATCATAAACTCCCATTAAACATTTATTTTCATGATTTACATGAGGTTAAATAGAAATATAAGAAGAGATATGCTGTAAACGACTCAGGGTGAAGATCAATGTCCAGAAGGTTTGATACACATCAGTACAAACAGAATGGATTCCCATTCCAAATATCAATGCTGGGAAATCAAGCGAAGCCCAGAACACTAGCGTTCCCATTAATCGGGGCCAGAGGGTAATCCAGGAGAAAAACCAGGGCAAAGGTCAAACACATTAATCCAATAGTGAACAAGTTCAGAGCCCCAATGTGTGATAACAAGACATCATGTTAAATGAGCGTCTGAGAGCTGGTTTGTATATTATTCAGCCTGGAGCACGACCTTTTCTGACAGGGACGAGTGAATCTACAGGTAGTTCATTTTAGCAGTTTTTTTTTACTTCAGGAATTACAGCATAAATTAAATGAGTGATAAACACTGATTAACAGCTGGTCATCAATGACCTTCACAATCAGAATCCCACAGGAAAGTTGTATCGATGCAGTTGCTCACAGTAAAATTATACACGTTATTGCACACGTAACAATAATGATTTATTATGTATTATTATTATAAATTATTTATCATTTATTTAATCATAAGAATTATTGCACACCTGGAATTATGAGGTTATTTAATCTTCTACCATGTAGATTCAGTTTCTGAGTTTGTGTTCAGTTCTCTGAAAATAGCCAGAGGTGCAAACTGACATGCAATTTTATTGATTAATAATGCACTTGAAATTACAAAAAGAAAAAACATTAAACAGAAAAGAAGATCACGCCTGTGAGCAAGTAATTCAATAAAAGCATTAAAGCTGTAATCGACTCTCAAAATTGTTTATTTATTATACTACATATTATTATAAAGGCCTTGAATTGTTCAAAAAAAAGTACATTCCACCACATTCATATTTTAATGCTGTAAATGAAAATGCTAAATCAGAACATACTTTAAATTAAAAGTATTTAATAAGAGATGATTTAAAAAATGCAAAATACAACACAAATTCCAAAAGCTACTAATAGTAATTTAACTCGTATTAAAATACCTTTTCCCCAATTCATAAAATAAACTTGTAGTTGTTTAATGTAAGTTGTTCAGTGTTTAATGTGATTTTGCAAGAATTTTAGAGAATTTTTTGTTATAATTGAATGTGGTAAAAGTAATAAAAACCCACAAACACAACATTAACCAGTGTAGGGTAATTAAGTGATATCACACAAACTACAGTGCGGCGAGCTCACGGTGATTTGCTTTTAAGACAGGAAGTACATGAGATAAATGTTCTTCTCGGATTTCACTGCAAACCTAACAGGACAGAGCTACAGTACAGTGGGATAATCACCTCAGACAGATCACAAGAAACAACCCCAGACCTTCTTAAAACAAAGGAATGGAATGTTTTCTCAAAAATAAAGATAACTGCAGTAAAGACCTGGCAGCACCTTCCAAGTGATGAAACTCAGGTTACAGTGATTCCATGGTTTCTGGACTTCAGCAAAGGATTTGCATCGAGTATCAAAAATAATTCTAATGTTCATTTTAATTGTGTTGGTTTGTCTGATTACTTTTGAGCCTGAAAAGAGAACAAAAAGCGACAAAAATTGGAAATCTACACTTTCTATCGTGTCACTGTTCAAATACTTATGAACCTGATCGAGCGCTCACGGAGCTCATGGCCGCTCAAATTAGTGGACCAGAACTTCACATCCACGTAACTTCAAGCAGCAGCACTGAAGACTTCCATTACTTTGCTTTCAGTGCTGTGCACATTTACACAGTGTCTCGGAATGCAGTTGTGTTTAACAGTCTGGAAGGAACACAAAGCCCCCATGCCGGGTGAAATGATTAACCGTCGGCTTTGTTGAAACGCAGCCTTGCCAATCAGGCTGTCCTTTATCTTCACAACTTCATCAGCATGTTATTGTTGCACAAACACGATGCTGACTCTTCAAAGAAAAATTAGATGAATAATTAAAGATAATGAACACTTTCACTCTTGTGTTTTTTTTTTTCCCATGGTTACGGAAGGAGCAATCTGAATTCAAGACATAAATGAATCATCACAAGTTCGGATTTGAGAAGTTTCAAGAAGCAGTGAATTTAATCCCTGCTCTGGTTTGAAGGAATTCACATGGATGATGTGTGTTTTTGCAAATTTCTGCTTATTTCAGGTGGTGATGAAGATGTTTTGGCTTTTAAATTCCTCTTATGCTTAAAAAGTTCTTTATATTAAAAGGTCATGAGTTCAAATCCCAGAAGCACCAAGCTGCCACTGCTGGACCCTTGAGAAAGGGCCTTAACCCTAATCTGCTCAGTTGTAAATTGTGGATAAGGAGATCTGCTACCTGTCAGGGAGCTCCCTGCTTCCTCGCCTGTGCGCACCCCGCCCGTCCGGAGCTCATCACCGGCTTACTAAGGCGGCACACCTGGGTCTCATTAACCGCCGTCCTACTTAAACCCCTCACTCACAACTCACAAGCGTCCGTTATTGTTTCCTGTTGGACTCTATGAGTGTGTTCTCTACGTGTTTTTCTTCATTAAAACCCGTTGTTTTTCATTTGGCTCTCGCTTCGTTTGCTCGCGCCTGACAGAATAACGGACCGAAACCGAAAGTACGAGGAAAGGATTCGCCGTGAGAAGTGACACGAGGCGCTTACCTCGCTATGGATCACCAGCCCAGCACGGCTTCCGATCCAGTACAGGACCTGATCGCCGCGCTCCGTGCGGCTTTTCCCTCCACGGCGGCACGCCAAAACCCGCCAGCATCCACCGGCAGTCCCGTGGCACTTCCGGAGAAATTCACCGGGGAAGCTTCAGAATGCCGCGGCTTCTTGCTTCAGATGAACTTGTACATCGAGATGCAACCTCAAAGATTCCCCACGGAGCGGTCGAAGATCGCGTTGTTCATCTCCCTCCTCTCCGGGAGAGCTCTAGCGTGGGCGCAGGCGCTATGGGATGATGCCGGCCCGGTGGTGCAGTCCTACGCTCGATTCACCGCGCACTTCCGGGAGGTGTTTTGCGCCGCCTCCGGAGTTCGCACCACGGCCGATCAGCTGCTCGGATTGCGTCAGGGGAACGAAAGCGTGGTGGACTACAGCCTCCGTTTCCGCACTCTGGCGGCATCTAGTGGCTGGAACGAGACGGCGCTGCTCAGTGTGTATCGGCTGGGGTTAAATACAGAGCTGAGACAGGCAATGGCATATCTGGAGGATTCAGTGGGGTTGGAGAGCTTCATCCAGAAATCCATCGGGCTCTCTCAACGCCTGGCAGCGGGGCCCCCAGCTCCGTCTCCTGCAGATACTCCCCGCTACGCAGCAGCTGCCCCTGAAGCTGAACCCATGCAGCTAGGTTCGCAAGGATTGTCCCGGAGAGAGAGAGACCGCCGCCGGGCCGCGGGGAGGTGTCTGTACTGCGGTGTTCCGGGCCACAACGTCAATCGGTGTCCCACGCGCCCTGCTCGTGCTGCGGTGAGTACGGTGGACTTCCCTTCTGACATTTCGCCTTTGTCCAACCTCACCGTATCGCTTCTAACCCCCGCTCTCTCCATTTCGGTACGTGCTCTAGTCGACTCCGGCTCGGCAGGGAACTTCATCTCCCAGAGCTGCCTCGACCGACTACGCCTCCCCAGAGAGAGGGGCTCCCAGGACCTAGCGGTCAAAACGATCCAGGGACGCCCTTTGGGTCGGGGATGGGTGAAGTACTGCACGCCGGTGGTCACATTGCAAGTGGGGCTCTTCCATCGCGAAAAGATCCGATTCCTGGTCCTGGAGAGCTCCACCGTCAGTGTGATCCTGGGGAGACCTTGGCTTCAGAAGCACGCACCGAGATGTTCCTGGGATCCCTGCGACATCCTGGAATGGAGCCCCAACTGTAAGGCTCACTGCCACCTTCCTACACGAGTCCCAGCAGCGGTGCTAGGCGCTACCCGGGTGGAGGAGGCCACGACCCGCACACTGGTGGAGATCCCCAGGGAGTATCGAGCGTTCGAGGACGTGTTCAGCGCGCAGGCCGCCACCCGTCTCCCCCCTCACCGACCTTGGGACTGTAGCATCGACCTGCTCCCCGACGCTAAGCTGCCTAAGGGTCGGGTCTACCCGCTGTCCGCACCAGAACGACGAGCAATGGAGGAGTACATACAACAGGCTCTCCGCCAGGGGTTTATCAAGCACTCGTCCTCCCCCGCAGCGTCTAGCTTTTTCTTCGTGGGCAAGAAGGACGGAGGGCTGCGCCCCTGCATCGACTACCGCCAATCGAACTCGCAGATCGCTCCACTTCCATACCCCCTCCCGCTCGTGCCCGCTGCTCTGGAGGACCTGAGGGAAGCCCGAGTGTTCAGCAAACTCGACCTCCGGAGCGCGTACAATCTGGTGCGCATCCGGAGGGGAGACGAGTGGAAGACCGCATTCATCACGCCCTCGGGCCACTACGAGTACCGGGTGATGCCGTACGGCCTCTCCATCTCACCCGCCGTCTTCCAGGGGTTCATGAATGAGGTACTCCGGCCCTACCTCCAGAAATTCGTCATGGTGTACATCGACGACATCCTGATTTACTCACGTAACCTGGAGGAACACCGGAGACACGTGTGCGCGATCTTAAGGGCACTTCGTTCCCATCACCTCTATCTGAACCTCTCGAAGTGCGAGTTCCACCGCTCGGAGATCCACTTCCTGGGGTACGTCATCGGTGCGGAGGGAATCCGGATGGACGAGGGGAAGGTAAAGGCGGTGAGAGACTGGCCCGTCCCAGGGACGATCAAGGAGCTCCAGCGTTTTTTGGGCTTTGCCAACTTCTATCGCAGGTTCATCCAGGGATACAGCCGGATCACTGCCCCTCTCACCTCACTCCTCAGGGGAAAAGCCCGAACCCTGAGATGGAACCAAGAGGCCCGGGAGGCCTTCCAGGAGCTTCGCCGCCGTTTCTGCAGCGCCCCGGTTCTACGTCACCCCGACCCCCCGGAGGCCGTTTGTGGTCGAAGTGGATGCCTCATCCACCGGAGTGGGGGCTACCCTCTCCCAGCTGTCAGGCACACCTTCACAGCTCCACCCCTGTGCCTTCTACTCTCACAAGCTCACCGCCGCAGAGCAGAATTACGACATCGGCAACCGCGAGCTCTTAGCAATCAAGCTGGCACTGGAAGAGTGGAGACACTGGCTGGAGGGAGCCGAACACCCGTTCACGGTGATCACCGACCACAAGAACCTACAGTACCTCCGGGAGGCTCGGAGGCTCAACCCCCGACAGGCACGATGGGCGCTCTTCTTTACCCGGTTCCGGTTCCACATCACCTACCGGGCCGGATTGCAGAACGGCAAAGCCGACGCCCTGTCCCGGATGTACGGGCCAGAGGAACCTGGAGAACCTGAACCCATTCTCCCTCCGACGCTCATCCTGGGACCCATCGTCTGGGAGATCGACGAGGAGATCCGCAGCGCCGCCCGCCGCGAAACCACCCCGGCAGGGTGCCCTGAGGGACTTACCTATGTCCCTACCTCCTGCAGGCCCAGACTCATCCAGTCGGTCCACGAGGGGCCTGGCTCCGGCCATCCAGGAGAGAAGCGAACAGTGCAGATGATCAGGGCTCGATACTGGTGGCCAGAGATGACCGAGGAGATCAAGAGGTTCGTACAGGGATGTCCCACCTGTGCGATGTCGAAGGTTCCCCGTCATCTGCCCGTAGGCAAGTTGATGCCACTCCCCGTCCCTCAGCGTCCCTGGTCTCACCTGGGGATCGACTTCGTGACGGATCTGCCCCAGTCCGAGGGTCACACCTGTGTCTTGGTGGTTGTGGATCGCTTCTCGAAGGCCTGCCGGTTCATCCCCCTGAAGGGCTTGCCCACCGCCCTCGAGACAGCCGAGGCCCTATTTCACCACGTCTTTCGGAACTTCGGACTACCGGAGGAGATCATCTCCGACAGGGGGCCTCAGTTCACATCCCGAGTCTGGAGGGCCTTCTTCAGGTTCCTGGGAGTCTCGGTGCACCTAACGTCGGGGTACCACCCGCAGTCCAACGGCCAAGCGGAACGGAAGATACAGGAGCTCAGCCGCTACCTGAGAACCTACTGTAGCCAGGACCAAGGGGAGTGGTGTAGGTTCCTGCCGTGGGCGGAATACGCCCAGAACTCGCTCCGTCAGGACTCCACCGGTCTCACACCGTTTCAGTGCGTTCTGGGTTTCCAGCCACCCCTGTTCCCCTGGTCGGACGAGCCGTGTGACGTGCCTGCCGTAGACTTCTGGTTTCGAGAGAGCAGCCGGGTTTGGGAGTCCGCACACACCCAGCTGCGCCGGGCCATCCGCAACACCCGCCGACACGTGGACGCCCGACGACTCGACGCCCCGCCTTTCCATCCCGGGGACCAGGTGTGGTTGTCCACCCGGGACCTGCGGTTAAAACTGCCCTGCCGTAAGCTGAACCCCCGGTTCGTGGGGCCCTTCAAGGTCTTGGACCGGGTCAACGACGTGACCTATCGGCTGGAACTGCCGCCGAGGTACCGCATACACCCCACATTTCATGTGTCGCTACTGAAGCCCTGTGTCTCTCCTGTCTCTCGCCCTTCAGGTGGCCCCCCGGCGCCCGTTCAGCCTGAGGTCGTGGACCAGCCCGGGGTCTACGTGGTGAGAGAGGTGCTGGATTCCAGGCGGCGTGGGGGTCGCCTCGAGTACCTGGTGGACTGGGAGGGGTTCGGTCCGGAGGAGCGGTCGTGGGTGGCGCGACAGGACGTGCTGGATCCGGCGCTGCTGGCGGAGTTCCATGCTTCGCACCCGCGCCGCCCGGCGCCTCGGCCGAGGGGTCGGCCTCGTCGCCGGGTTAGGACGTCTGGTGCCGTCCCTGGGGGAGGGGGTGGTGTCAGGGAGCTCCCTGCTTCCTCGCCTGTGCGCACCCCGCCCGTCCGGAGCTCATCACCGGCTTACTAAGGCGGCACACCTGGGTCTCATTAACCGCCGTCCTACTTAAACCCCTCACTCACAACTCACAAGCGTCCGTTATTGTTTCCTGTTGGACTCTATGAGTGTGTTCTCTACGTGTTTTTCTTCATTAAAACCCGTTGTTTTTCATTTGGCTCTCGCTTCGTTTGCTCGCGCCTGACACTACCTGCAATAAATGTATGTTGTTATTAATATTTACTGTTTTTCCCATTGAACTTCTTGACTGATGCTTCATGAGCAGTTCGGAAGTTCTGATGTAGGAGCCCGTGATAATTCCGAGTCAGGTTTCTGAAACAGTTGTTGGTTTGTATTTATATGATATACATGCAAAACATTTGGATTAGAAGGTAAATCACAAAAAATAGTATTCTTCTGCTCAGAGTTATTCCAGGAGACTTGATCTAATGATTGATTAAAAACGAATAAATGTACTTTTCAGTCTCTCCTTCATTTGTGCTGTAAAACCACTCAGGCACAAACCTTATTGTCTCTGCTAGTTTGTATAACAACATTGTTTTCTCAGCCAATATTTATGCACCTAATTGGCACAATGCAAATTTTGTTGACAATCTAATCAGTCTTCTCTCAGACCATGAATCTAATCAAGGGCAGACACTTTAAATGCACTCTTCCTTCCACTCTCTGTTTTTTGTTAAGCTCTACGGTATCTTCTGAATATATTGTATATGGTCAGTTTGATGTGTGAGCAAAAAGATTTCTCAATAGCAGGCTGTTCTTCTTCACCTCTGCATTGATTACTTTTCTCTTTCTACACTGTGACTGCTGTTGTGGTTCAAATTGTTATTTTGGGCCATGCTGCTCTCGCTTTGTCTCTGCTAACACTGAAAACCCACAGATTCTTCTCCCTTCTTCTTTCTCTCAATCATTTGCTTGCCAGAGTGGTTTTCTGCACATCAGTATTACCCCTGGCATATTCCCTTCGTCTGAGAGAATCCCTTAAAGCCCATGTTGAAGTCATGTTATATCCTCTTTCATCTTTTCCGAATCAGCAGCACAGAGTGTTTCTGAGACCGAAATTGAAATCCTGCATCTTGATATGTTCCATGGCACTATGCATGAGCCAGAGATACCGTATCTTTACACAATGAGGTGCTCTTCGTTCAGAAGTTAATTTATTTGTGGAGAGACGAGCTGAGCACACAGTTCAAATGTAACTCGTCTTGACCAATCAGAATCCAGTTATTTTTTTCTAATCTTCTCAACTATGCAGAGTCTCAGCCTTGGGTTCTTGTTCTTGGCTGGCAGGAGAGGAACCTGATGTATTCTTCTACTGTTGTATCTCAGGGGTTTGTTGTTTTGGGCCACAATAGTGATGGAAATAAATGTTTACTCCACAGAACAGAAGAATTCAATACATTTTGCGATGTCGGCTGTAAAGACATGGAGCTCGGTTTGTGATCATCATCGTCGTAGTTCCAGGAAAGAGAAATTGTAATCCTAGTGCACACAGAGATGCAAATGATGTGCTTGAATACCTGAATAATAATAATGCTCATAATGTCTCTACATATTATTTCCATATATTGTAATATCGTGTTACAAGATATAACTAATAATGTCACAATACTGACAATACCTCGTCATGATGATGGACTTTATAATGCTAAACAGGATGGGGTTAAAAAATATTACACTCCAGTCTTAGTTCATTTCTCAATGCAATTCAATTTAAGATCAATATCATTTTGCCAGCATTTGCCCTCAGGAGTAATAATGCATTATACAGTGCACTAATACACCCTTTTCTTCTTCAGTCTGACGAATGACCACGGACGTTGCCGCATCGTCGCCACACAGAGTGAGAAGGAACAAATTTGTCTGATATTACGCACTGAATATTAAATTCCCAATTATCAAACTAATGGCTAAATATATAAAATGAATGAAGGGGGCAGTGAGTCATGGCTGCTCGTGCCATCTCGCTCAAAACCTTCCAGCGACTCATTACACACACTGCATTAATCAAGAACAATTTTGCCCACAACTGGTTTAGAAGCATTCAGTCAAACCATTTCCACAATGAATGATTTGAGCTGAGTGTAATATTGCTTTGGGAAGACGTAGTGCACACTTGGAACCTTAATATGATTTTTATACTTTTATACTTAATATAAGTTATTTTTGCTTAGTTCAGCTATTACAGGAGAAATGTGACAATTTTTTTTACATTGCTAATGAAAATATATCAGATAAAGATATCTGATACCCCCTGCTACAGGAATGTAGGAAATCAAAAAATATAAATATCAAAGTAAACAATGCACAAACCTCGGACCTTCAACTCTCATGTGACACAAGAGCAGAAAGCAGAGATGCAGACGTTATTATTTTATTCACAGTTTTGATGTTTGCTAGGTTTACTCTGACTCACGACTATGCGCTAACTCTCTAGGCTACGCTAGTGCATTTAAGACTAGAACATGACTTTAATTTCCCCCAAGATTGACCCTTTATACACAAAGAGCAGATATGGTAGAAACGTAGACACTGAAATGACAGAAAACCTGATTCATGTATGTATATTGTATTTGCATTAGTTGCATTAGGAAACCGATCACGAATTCAATTTTCAATGGATTTAATAGAAATTCTTTGTGTAAATAATGATAACGTTTGTGGGGGGTTTTTTTAATCACTTTTAAATGGATAAAAAGTTTGAATTGTAATAATCTAAACTATTTGCCTTTTTTTACACTTGGTTCTCTGAGCTGCAGGTTCCAAAATTTGGTCTAAGTGAAATGTAGATTAGGAAACATGCATTAAAAATGTACATATGCAGTGAAATCATTCTCATGAATGTGCACATTTTAAGCCAAATATGTATTTGTGGCTTTTCTGGTTTTTTTTTTGGCATGAGGGTCCATCTGACATTCCATTTTCATCGTCTAAACTGATATATTTATGCAGGACTGAGAAAGTAATAGAAACCATTGAGTTTAAAATTGCACTTCTTTTCTTTTCATTTCACAATAGACAGAAAAAAAGCTTCTCCAGGTATATTTGCAGGATGTCAATCAGATACTGTGGGAGGAACTTTGGAAGGAACGCTGCATGTTTCAGAAATGTGACTAAAGAGCTCAGAAACCTGATTCACACTGCCGCTTTCACACTGCTGTCATGTCTGTATTTCTACCTGCTGTAACAAGATGATTTTTTGCTGTGTTGCAGAAGGTTAAATTTTTTATTTCTTTTTCACATGGGCATGAGGTTCAATCATGCAATAAAAAGCTGGACAGTTTGTTCCACAAGTACAAAAGAAGCCTGTAGGTAAAAAACACAATGAGAGGCCATGAGGAATAAAACCCATCTGTTCTGTCACACCAGATATGGATTCCAATGGTCATGAGATGTTTTACAGATTCTTATGCAGAGGATTTTTTTCTGCATTTTTTCTTTTTTTATTCATCTTCCACTAAATTTATATGTTTTCCCTGAAAACTTGAAACCGAGTCTATTCTCATCAAACTTATAAAATATTTCTATGTTTTATTGATAAATATAAGGAATATCTTCAGTAATTCAAGGACAACCTTGAGCTAATTCAATGTATTGAGCTCAGTATAACACTATTATAACCAGGATAGAAAACTCATAACATATAAATTCGACTATATTTTGCATTATAAAAGCTGCAGAAAGGCTTCAGGTTGATTTCACACACCATTCCTTTTTTTTTCAGTAGTTAGTTATTACAAATTGGTATTCATGATATTCATAATTGAAAGATTGAAGGTCATTTGCAAAGGAATGTGAAAGGATTGACAGCTGGTCAGAACGAAAATAAAAGCATGAGCATGATATTTATAATGAGTTTTTGGAAAGTAAATAATACAAAGTTGTCATTTTTAATTGACTTCCCTAAAATCTATTTTGTTTTCTATAAGAACAATTACTTAAACCTCTTCAAAGCACTCAAGTTCTAATGCTACTTCAAAATAGAATAAAAGTAGCTTCTAATATGTTCCGTATCAGGGAAATATGCTAATGTGTGTCGACTGTAACAGAAATTCCCCTCCCTCCTGTTCACCAAGTCCTCCAGAATTTATCCTGCTCACAAACCACCCTCTAACAAACATCATGCAAATCTATGAGAAGAGAAGAAAGCAGCACTGAAAGTGGTTGTACCTTACGCTCCAGTGACACTGACTCACACTGCCTAAATTGTAAAGATGCTAATTAAGTCAAGATGTTTTTACTTCTTCCGGTTCCTCTGCTGCTGTTGTGCTTTTCTTTTCACACATGCCAAAAAGTTCTCTAGATGCCTGCTGTTTGTTATGTGTGCTCAGGCTCAGTCCTGATCTTCTCTCTGAACGTCAAACTTCACGTTTTTTTAACAATCAACTGCCAGAAAGGGATTATTGTCATGTAAGGTGAGCAGAGGTGATGCACTCATTTATACCATTATTGAGTATTAATACTGAGCGGTTTCTTACTGCAGTTAGTGTTTGAATCTTAAAAACCTCTCATCATCTTTAAACATGCCAAAGTTCTGATTAGTGTAGCAGTCTTCGGGATTTTCTAGATTAGTAAATACTTTGGAAAGTCCAGAGGCAGGTTTCTGAACAGTTTAGTCCTCTAGGGCACGAGGGCAAAACAAGATCAAACACTGATTTAAACAAACAATTGAAACAATTAAGTAACAAAGTAACACTAGGGGGATCAAATGCTCGATAACCATCAAAGGATAAGAGTTACAGTGTAGAGTGTATTTAATGTGTAGAGTGTAGTGTAGAGTGTATTTAATGTGTAGAGTTACAGTGTAGAGTGTATTTAATGTGTAGAGTGTAGTGTAGAGTGTATTTAATGTGTAGAGTTACAGTGTAGAGTGTATTTAATGTGTAGAGTTAGAGTGTAGAGTGTATTTAATGTGTAGAGTTACAGTGTAGAGTGTATTTAATGTGTAGAGTTTATTACTTAATGGAGCCTTTGTATGTACAGTAGATTAATAAATCCTTTTGAAGGGAAGACCAGAGGGAGATTAGTCTCCTGGGGTTCGAGGGCAAAACAAGAACAAACACAGGAGCAGAAACAAATGCGTAACAATGTAACACTCAGGGATTCAAAGGCTCGGTGGCCATCAAAGGAAAATCGCTACAGCGAGTGTATTACTTTACGCCATCTTTGTAAATGGTCCTTTTATAGTGTGTGTGGGTGTGTGTGTAACTGAACACACCTGAGAAGTGAAGATTCTACCAGAGATCTGATCATCAGAGTGGAGATGATGAACTCATTCAAAAATAAAAAGAACTGCGATAGAGGATCCAGTCGATTAGAACGAGAAGCTGATCAATGTGTATTTAATGATCCTGATCTTTATATATTTATTTGATTATTTTATGCTCCTGACTGGTTTGAGTCATTCAATTTCACTTTTTTGTTTCCTTTTCATTTGTATGATTCCTTACACCTTGGGTTATTCTCACAACGAGCAAACAAACATTTTCTTTTTTCTGCTGACTCCATCTGGTGAGCTGGTGATGTATTAATGACGTGGCTTCTGAATAAGCTCACAGTGCCAATGTTACAAAGCCACAAAGAAATGCATCACAACCACCACTACCCTCCATCTGGCCACGCAATTAGACCTTTTCCCAGAATTTACTTTATCACATCAAGCAAGCTGCATGTTTTGACTTCATATGTGGAAAGAATTATTGAATATACACACTACATTAATGAAAAATAAACAATATGGGCATTAATATGGTGTTATTCCACCTGTTACTGTTCGAACAGTTCCACTAGATTTTGGATAGTGGCTGTGGGGTTTGGAATGGAGTTCTGCATTGGTGTGCTGCTAAAGAAACAAAATCAATGTTCCAGAACTTCTCACTGATGTTCAGAGTGGTTGAGGTCAGTGTTCTGTGCAGGACACTCCTGGTGTTCCTCTACAGTTTTAGTAATTCATGTGTTAATGGATCTGGTTTTATACTGAAATAATAAACAACACAACAATATCCATTTATCCGTCTAATGATATCTGACTATTTTCCATGCCACTTATACAGAGTCACATGAAGCCTGGAGCCTGAAAACGCTGGGCACATGGGCACGTTGCCCATCGAATGATACAATTGCACGCTCACACACACTCACACGCCACTGAAATGTTAATCTGCTGATGACACGTGTGCAGGAGGGAACCAGAATACCCAGAGGAAACCCCCAAAGCACTTACAAATGCAACACACACAGGACAGAGGTGGGATTCAAACTCCCAATCCTGGAGATGTGAGGCTACTAATCCCCCAAACACAATATAGTGCATCTAAAAAAATACTGACTTGGCGGTTGTGTCTGTTTTATCTCGCAAACATGAATAAAAAAAAAAAAACAGTAATAAGGATGAGATGAAGAATAAAGGAGTTTGCACAACATTGCAGAGCATCACTGAACAAACAAAAATATAATTAAATGATTAATGCTTACCCGCTGTCACTAAAAAACGCTTCATATTGCTTTTTATTTCATGTAGTTTTCACTCCATCCTGAAACATTAAAACACAGCTATGCTCCGGTGACACCTGAATAATTACCTCCTGCTATTACTGATTGTACTGCCTAATCACTGGGCTATAACTTTGCATAGTTTGTAATATGAATATTTGTAATTAGTTGCGCTGATTTGTGTAAGATTCCAACTGTATAATTTCCCTTGGGATCAATCTATCAAGGCTAATTCCTGAGGGCTGGAAATTCTACAGTTTAATAGCAGGGTATAACATAAAAAATATGAAATAAATAATAAATAAATAAATAAATAAATCAGTCCCCCAAACATATGATGTGTAATTTCTTTTGAGAGTAATTGCTGGAGACAGCTATTTAAACTCCAATGAAATGAAACTTTAACTGGCAAAGACTCTTGGACTCTTGTGGATTATCAGGATGAATATCTCGTATGTTTCAAAGCCCACAGGGTGGTAGAAATGCTGCGAGTCTCAGCTCTGAGAGAAAGGGAACATAACAGAAGGAACCTCTATGGAAAAAGATGAGAGTGAGTGATAGAGGCTAAAAGACTTGGAGCATTGCTTCTGAAGGAAAACATGAAGAGGAAGCCTCCTCTGCTTCTGCCCCAAAACATTGAAAGGGTTCTTCAGAACATAGCCACCACTCTGGAACTGATATTCATGAATCATTTTGGCACCGGGGAGTCTGGAGCTTATTTTCTAATATGATAAACTAGAGATGGACCACAGGGGAGGAATACTTAAATGTGTGCGAGAGGAGAATTACAGTGTTGACACCTTTCGAAAGATTGACATCTTCGAACTTCATTCCAAAAGGTGTATGATTAGAAAGAAAATGCACACAGAGGGAATCACTAATGAACATCATGGTGTGCCTTTTCTTTCATTCTGAATAGAACAAGGTCAAAGAGTGTAATGCCTGTGAAAATAAAGGTGTAATTCCTTTTTCCAAAACAAACCATTGCTTCGTTTACAGACTGGAATACTGATATGAATAGATAATAAAAGCATGTGTAAACCCATTACTGAATGAGTTACTTTATAAAAGACAATGTTTAGAAATAAATAATTTAGATTTCAATCAGAAACAGGTGTAAACAGCATAGATAACTGAATATCCTGCATTCTTCTTGAACTCGTTTCCCATTTCAGAGAGACACTGTGACTTTTCATCCCCTTTTTCCTGTAATAGAGGATCTTTGACCTCAAGTAATAAGATGGGGAAAGACTTTCGGTGAGAATGACAGTTAAGATGTACGAGGTGACCGAAGTGACCTGGGCCACTCACTGGAAACTTCAATGTGTGTTTTATAGATGTTTAAAGTGTCAGAAAAACCACTGGAAATATTTTTTTTGAGCTAAAAATGTGATTTTGGTATATTTACAGAATTTATTCACTGTGTGGAGGAGGAGACACTGATAGGCAGGGTTGCCAGGTTCACCTGCAAAATGCATCGTTCTTGATTTACTGACAGAACTGTCTAAATACTTGGGAATATAATAAGAAAGGAAAACATTTCAGAGATTGCATGAAGGATGGGATTAGGCAGTGTAGTCTATAACTTAGTGGCTTTACCACGCAGTAATTTATAAGAATTTTTGTGCATTTTTATAACAAAAAAAACAACAAAAAAGACTTGGCAACCCTGCTGCCCACTGCTGTGTGTCTGCCAGAACCTGACATTAGGGTCGGTCGTATGAATATAAAAATATTTGTTCCTACATCGTTTAACCTTATTATCTCCATATACTCGCTCTGGCGTTGCCTTCTGCTTCGGGAATAAAATATCAGATTGAATGGTCAGATCTGAAATAGTGATGTGTCTCTCTCACATTAGGCCAAATGAGACTCATTGTTATTCATGCGAATCATATAGACCTTACCCATAAAAGCTTCATGATGGAGAACTCTCCCCAAGGTGAGAACAAGATCATCAGGGGCCAAAAACTGAAAAGAAAGAAAGAAAGAAAGAAAGAAAGAAAGAAAGAAAATCATGTGTACAGTACTGACGTATGGTGCTTTTACTTGGCGAATGTAAAACGTGATCAGTTCTGATGGTGACACTGTGGAACAGTATAATACATCACAGCTCTCATGTGCTATCATAATGCCCTCGAAGCAAAGCTAAAAAAGAAGCTGCACATGAGATGAATAGAAGTCACATTCTGCTCCTATATACTCATTAATCTCATCTGCATCACAGCAAAAGAGCAGAATCTTCTCCAAATGCTCTGAACTCACTGAGGCCTCTCTCGAACACACCTGGAGTGAAATCAGAGTGCTATATCCCCCCTTCAATTTCAGCTCATCTCCTCTAATAGTGTGCCAGAGCCACTTCAGAACCACAAGCCTGTACTCGATGGTAGTGGTCTCAAGACAGAAAGAGGGCTGGGGAGAGAATTACCAGCTCTCCGCTATCTCTCGCAGAAAAAAAGCCTCAGCAGGCTGAAGCTTGATGCATGTGAGATGAAATGGCACAAAAGCCAGATCGTCATGGGAGTCCGTTCCCCTCTGTGTCACTAATGAGAGGAGGAAGAGTCCAGCAAATCGCTGAGTGTCTGGATGGATGGATGTGGGCTCAGAGGCTGAAAGGGAATGATTTAAAGGTGATAAGGGACTTTATAACATGGTCCAATGGGGAGATTTACAATGGAAGGCAAATGCATATATATTTAATGTATACAGCAGATGATCTAAATATAATATATATTTTTTAATGAAAAACATTTAATGCTCTTTCTCCTGCAGATGTTCCACACCCACATACAAGAGGTGCATACACTTGTTTACTTGTTTATATTTTTTCATTACAAACACAAAATGCACCACAAAACCCTTAGATATTCAATATTTACCAACATGTGAAGGACAATAGTTCTCCAGGACTAAGATTGTGTGTAGACCTCTAGTTTACAGCAATCAGATAGGATGAAGGGATTCATTTT
>JAAIIK010000077.1:3738994-3743717 GCA_014706435.1 Silurus glanis
AACAACGAAGCGGCTTATTTATGAATTTTTCCTGGGTTTTTCCCGGTTTCACAAACTTCAAACCAAAAAACTGAACCCCATAACATTAGACCAATGAAATTGCGAACGGACACGAAAAAACGCACCTCACCTGTGTTCTGAGCTGCACGGCATCGGGAGAAAAAACGTTTTCTTTAAACGCACGACGATGCCAAAAGATAAACTCCAGAGAGAAATAGTTGTGAAAGGAAGGAGGAAGACAGTGAACAATGACTTTCTTGGTCGGCTACTGTTTAGATACAAGCCGTTGTAGCGTGTTGAGTCTGGGTGAAGGGAGAGCTCGCTAACACCAGTTACAACAGAAATCATATAAGCACAGACAGGTTTCCAAAACTTGTGTTTTTTTATTATTCTTGGCAACAGCGTTACGGGTTAGTCAAAGAAACTTAGAAATGAGCATCAGAAAATAATAAGGACATATTCCTCGGTCTTCACACATGCAGTAATAGCGGAAAAATGCAGTGATGTGCTGTTCCCAAAATACCGCTCTGCTCCTAAAGGAAGCGCAACATATTTCACCCGTTACACCGTGTGACAGACACTGTCTTTCATTAAAGCCTGTGTAAAGTTCATTAGTTTCATTAGTTAGGTGCGGCTTATTTATGTTCAAAATAAAAATCTTTGTCAAATTCAGTGGGTGCGGCTTATATAAGGGTGCGCTTTATAGTCCGGAAATTACGGTATATGTTAAGATACAGTACTGCATGTGTGACAGTGAAGGGACATCAAAATTCCTTTTTCCATTTGTTTATCAAATCTGATACTGGATCTGCAAACCACCAGCTTCTAAACTCATTAATTTTAATATATCTATGTCTTCTTGATACTCCAAAGTCATGATAAATTCAACACATATTGACAGGCTCTCAACACCAGCTGACAGCTTCTGGTTATAATTATTCACTTCATTCAGATGCACCAGAAACATTTGTCAATGACACTTTTGAATGACCACATTAGGCTCATCTGACCTTATATACCTTGTGCTGATTTTATTTTCCTTTTTTCTAATGAATATGACCCACAAATACATAGTAGGTGGAGATATTCTGCCTTCAGAGAAAAATGTAAACCTCAATTTGTTTCCCGGTCACATTCCCGTAACGCTCCCAGATCGCGTATGTTTAATCCCACAGGATCTGCTGTCTAATGTATTGTCCTGCTTGCTAAAAGATGATCCTGCTCTGTTTTATAACAGTGGATCTTTAATGTACAAGAAGTGATTATTAGGAATGAATTACAGTTTTTTTGTTTTCAGTAAACCTACAACTCAAACTCAGCACATGTGGGCGTAAAGTGTTAGAATAATAAAAAGCTGAGATGATTCTGACAACAGGCTGTAGACCTTGAAGATAGAACGCTTTTGACTTGCAGGGAAAAGTATATAATGGAGAGTATCTGCATATTTTATAATGCATATTAAATAGATCACTTTAAAAGGTATGTAATTCTGACAGCAGCCCAACAGTACATCCAGTCATTTATTCTGTAGCTCTTTGGTGCATGCTAGTTTTAAGATTCCTTTCCCTAATTAGCATTGCTACGCTTATTAGCTTTGCTTATTGTATTGTTTACTAGTAAACACTACAAATCTGCTCAGTGTTCATGCTTAGTAGTGATATTTAACCAGTTTCACTTTTATGTGTTTCTGTATTTATAACCAGTGAGCCAGTGATTACATTTTGGGTGTTTTTTTGTATTTTGTTCCTTTAGAATAAAAATAAATAAGAACATGTATGGATTGAGTATTTTTTCCTTGCCACCGTATCTTTCCTGGACGTCCCTGACTGAGTAAAGGTGCTACAATAGTTATGCTTCAACTTCTGATAGTGATCTAGAGAAGATTTTGACCCAGCAGTCCAGAAATTATTTATTTCTCCTGATCCTGATCGTATATATGGTTTAGTGCAGAATGGCATACACCCAGTGCATTTTTATTTCTTAATCTATTATCTTTTCCCCATATACCCTATAATTATTTGTGCTTGCCATCTCATTGTACCTCAGTAAAAGGACAGCATATCTCTATGGTAACACCATCCTCTAGCTCAACTAATAGCCCAGCATATCATCTCCACACAGGGCTGCAGATGCTGATCTGCAATAATGATCTCTGAAAACTGCCTATTCATTAGCAATTACTTTAGCAAAAACAGTGGGAGGACTGTCTGCCCTGGCAAGTTGCTTGCCTTGGATTTGTTAATGTCCGAACGATGCCCAAGGTCACATCACTTAATTATGTAAATTATGTAAACCATGTAAAGTGGACCTGCTGTGCCAGGTACATGTCTGGTCTGAGTAATGTGTTACCACAGCGTACTGAGCAATTTGGCAACATGGTTCCAGAAAAAAGTGACAGAATGGCAGAAATATGCATCACTAATTCTGTACAATTCATCACTTTTTCAAAATCTCTGCATGTGGGTGCACACAGAAGGAGGTATTCAGGTGATTCTCATGGTCTCTGATATGTACCTGGGATTTATAGAGTAGTTCCACAGTTACATATTTATTGGAGATATTATGGAGCAGAGGAATTCGAACGTTTACTCCATCAGCACCACTTTCCAGTTTTTGAGAGAAAGAAAGCGAAAAAACAGAGGCGATAAATTAAACACTCAGATTGTTCATATGGAGGTTGATTCAACACTTCATTATAGGACTTTTAAAGGTTTTATTCTCTTTCAGGACAATAAATAAATAAATCAGAAGATCTAGATAGTTGCCTGGTGGAATGAACCTATGAAAAACAGATGCTTTTTATCCATTAGTTATGCCTGAGAAAGCTTTTTTCTGGGTAGGGCAATGATACAGCTGATTAGCATTAGCTACGTGTCCCAGACCTCCTTCAAATGTTTTTTGAGCGATCACAAACGCATCACAATACATTTTCGAGATGTATTTAACCACAATTATTCCCTTGCTGACAAAGTGCCAAGTGTCAATGGGGCCATAGAGTAATAAGTGAGTTATAGACACTACACACAGTTTAGGGATTCCTTTATGACCTCTATTTAACATTGAGTGCATTCAGGTTATCTAGGAATATGGCTGCACTACAACTAACTTATTGAGTCTGTTGATGAACTGCTCTTAAGACAACATGGCAGAAAAACTCTGTATTACTACAAGAATCGCAATAATAAAATCAACTCTTGTGCGCTGTTCACTTAGATGAATGTGGCTGCCCTGTGACTCAGTTTACAATAACACTCTGATAAAATGACGCATTACAGACATAGTGTCATTCAAACTAAGAACCAGATCTCAATTAAATAAATGCTGTGTTTTAATACTACAAGTCAAACCCCTGATTATAGTGTAGACAATAAACTAACACATACAGTATAATCAGACGTTCCACAGTCATCTCTGATCTACAGGGTCTTTACAGCTCTACTGTATCTATACACATAAACCACTGATTAGATTTTTTATATATTAAAACATTCATCAGTATAGTAAGGCATCGAATAAGCAGCTTCTAAGATGTTCTTGCTAAACCTGTTAGAATCAACTTCAGAGAAGCCATTAGTGACGAGTCGCTCATGAACGATTTGTCTTTAATGTGAATCTACTGGACGCTCATGAGCAAAGCATCACAAACTCTCTGTAGGTTATGTACAGGAGACAGAATGGAGTAGATTATCTCTGAACTCTTCTAGTCTCAGTCGTTCAGAATGAAGTAGTTCATCTCATTTGAGTGGGTCCTCTGGTTTGAGTCATTGGGTCATGTGACTTCCACAGACGCTGTGTGCTTATATATACATATATAAATGATTGGAACTATAGTTAAAGTTGGTGTAGACATGTTGGAGATCTGCTTTTTGATATTTTGTATTTTATCTCTGATCAAAGGAATGAAATGAAATAAATGACTAAAAAAAAAAGATTCAAAGAAGCGAGTAACTAAAATGATCCGATCTTCCCATCACTTCAAAGTATCTGCTGCCTACAGTGTAAAAGCTGCTCCACAAGGGGGCGTGCATTAGTAGTGTTCCATTACTTATGACATGCAAGTCTTCAAGCAGGTGTTTTTGCTTTTAGATAGATACCTTACTTATATAACAGGATAATTTTTAAATAAAATAAAGAATGATTCTATGACTATAATTAGTACCAGAACATCTGAGTTTACTGTGAAGGCACATATTTTAATAAACGTTTTGTGAGACTATAAAGACATTTTTCTGATCATCAAAGAGTAAAATGTGAAACATCCTTTTACACTTTCCTTCTGCTTTGATCTGAGAATAAAGAAATCTGTCATCTGCTGAATTCGAAATGTGAGTGAATTTACACTTCAATGAAAATGTTTACGTTCACACAAAAGATTATGTGACTACAGTATGTCGATAAACAAGCTGGTATCCTGTTAGAACTTTCAGAAGTTCAGGAAATAGACTGTAATTCGGTCCTTTATTTATTCATTTATTTGTTCATGTTTCAGTATAAAAAAAGTGAACGATGTAACGGTGAAGGTGAAAATATATCATTCAGAGACCATCACAACACTGAGACCACTGAGACCGAGAACTAGAATAGTCTAGATCATTATTACTGACATTACAGAAGGTGTTTGTGGTTATACTGTACTGAGCTTTAAATACTTCAAATACTCCACTTCTTCACTACTCCACTACTCCACTACTCCACTACTCCACTTCTTCACTACTCCACTTCT
>JAAIIK010000077.1:3798120-3814580 GCA_014706435.1 Silurus glanis
AACACCACCAACATCAACACCACCAACACTAACACCATCAACATCAACACCACCAACACTAACACCACCAACACTAACACCATCAACATCAACACCACCAACACTAACACCATCAACATCAACACCACCAACACTAACACCACCAACACTAACACCATCAACACTAACACCACCAACACTAACACCACCAACATCTCCAACAACACTTACACTAATAACACCAAAAGCTCCAACACCAGCATTAACAACACCAACACTATTAACACTAAGAACACCAACAACTCTACCAGCACCAACACCAAAAACTCCAACACCAGCATTAACAACACCAACATCAGACAGCATTAGGAATATTATTCAGATTGTACCTGGAGATAAAAAGCATGGTGTGAAAACAGCAATGCATTTTTTTCTTTATTTGGAAATGCTGTACTCAGCACAATGCCTCCAGCAATACAGTTCAACATTAGTTACAGATGTAACTGGGGTTACCCAACATAACCACCAGGGGCAGTAAGAGTCACGTGGGGGTCACGTGGATATCGTCTTCACTCAAAGCAAAGTGATGTATGACTGAATGTTTGCAGTAAATTCCACTATCATTATCTTTCCCTGAACCTTCCCAGGTTAGCACTAGAATGAGAAGGAAACCTTAGCAGTTCTCCAGTTTCATAGAACCACACACCTAATGAGCAATCCAGTTTCACCTTTCCTAACCCCAATGGTGGACAAAATTATCTGGATAACGTGTGGCAACAATTGAGTGAGGCATTAAAACTCACCTTAGGGGTAATCATAAAGGAGATCAGAGATAGCAAACCTGGCACACCTCTAAATAATACTCCAGGAGAAGAGGAGGAGGAGGAGATGCTCCTGGCAGAGTGATAGAGATAGGTAATGTCATGAGTGTGCAGGATGTCTGTAGGTCATTGTGATGATATTCCATCATAACAGAACTGGGGTTGGTTGGAGGATTTGATGGCACCTGTGCACGTTAAACATTGACATTGTCTGATTTATAAAAAAAAGAAATAGTCACAATAATCAAGTTATCGGAGAAGCCACCAAGGCATTCACAGGAATTATCACTAAAGCAAACAGATTTCTGAAATGTGGGCACCTTGAAGGAAAACGTGGCAGAGGAAAGTTTCTCACTTCTATCTAAAAATTTGCTGTCAGGGTTGTCAGACCCCATTGAGATGTCAGCCATGGTGGATTGGTGCACTGAGAGCCACAGTCACTAAATACGTAGAAGTGTTTTGGCTCTTGGGCAATGCACTGGGTTCAGCCTGTGGGTTCACACCCTTCTGGGAACACTTTCCACCAGTGGCATTGGCATACAATACCTGCATACTGTGGTATTTTTGAGCTTTTCACAGATGATGAGGTCACAGTCCTCGGTTTGTATATTCATGCTGAGGCTTGGGTGAAACAGCAGCCTCAATGCCTTGTGAATAATCAGTGGTCAAGGAGAAAAAGTGTAGTAGTAGATGGTTACCATTACGGAGGCTAAGCATGGAAAGGCCTACCCAAAGCTGAATCCGGGCAGGTGGAAAGGTCTGCTAGGATCATTCTAATGCTTGTCTGTCACAACATGGGCTGAAGAAACCTACATCATGTCTCAGACTGAACCAGTAAAAAGGTCCAAATCAACTGCACTTAATTCTACCTTGTAGATTTGTTGATCCTTTATTTGATTGGGAACATCTGGTTACTTCTTTATTATCCATTTATTATTTAGTCCTTTAGCTCTGAGATTATTCAGAAGTGTCTACTCGAAACAGTCTTACTCACACATGGATTACGCATCTGTGCTCTCAGGTTTAGTTTATTAGCAGCTGATAAAAGTTGATCAATCAAGGTGATAGGTTTAAATGTGCTAATCAAAGGAAAAACACACAAACAGAAAAAAAAACATCTGGTTTTGACAGACTATTGTTTTTCAACTTTAAATGCTTATTAACTTCTATCAAAAACATAAGGCATTGGAAACTAGCCATTACACACAGACACACTTTATAAGAGTTGTGACTGCTATTGACGGCAGGAAGGTGGTTTTTGGTACAGTTTCTAATCATCTCTGTTGATTTTTGAAATTAGAGAACATCTGTCTGGTGCCCATCTGCATTACATCTCCTTGCTTTCAATCAGCGTGATTGTCTTTTACAGTTATTCAAACAAACAGTTATTTCAGAAACTCACTAGTGTTGAGAATGATATACTGTAGGAGGAGTAAAACCTGGAACAGGAAGACCCTGGGTGCAGTATACCTGTATAACAGCCAGCACAGAACAGCAGGTCTTACTGTGGCTGGAAATGATGACTAAAGTCCTGTTACTGGATCAACTGCACTGAACAATAGATCAGTGTTTCTTTAGCCAGGAACTACACATCTCTTCTCATTTCAGTCCTCAAAACACCTTTCAAAAACATATTCAGTTTTACAGTTTACAGCATTGCCTGATTCAGGTGTGTTGGGAAAAGCGGCACTACGTCATGCCGAGTGTTCACCTCCAATTTCTGTAGGACGTAGTGAGTTTTATACCGTAGCTCTTTAAATACAGTGTTTAAGTGTGAGATTGATGTTAAACATGTTGTACTTAATACACTATAGATTTGTTTTTTATCAGCTAATTTGATATTTTATATACTTATGTCTCTAAACTCTATAATAAAATACTGTTGGTACAGTAACAGTACAGGAACTTGTGCCATAAAAACTCCATATGCTGTTAACCTAATAATAAAACATTATGTAGAAAAAGGAAACATCTGTGCAACATTTCCAGGAGTCTCCAGTGTCAGTACTTTGTAAACACATTTACTATAGTGGAAAATGATTTATGAAATAAATGTGATTCCCTAATACTCATTTCTGAAATTTTATTAGAGATAAAAATGCTGTTTCAGTCTGCTGTGGCTTTAGATTTAAAAATTTGTATCTGAATATAAAAAGTGAAAAACATAATATCATCGCAGAGAACTGTTGTTTTTTTTTTATAATTTTGACTTAATTTTAAGAGAGATGTAAAGGCAGGGTGATGAGGAAGGGGAATTGCAGTGGAATATAAATATAAATAAAATAAAACACTTCATATACAAAGGTTTTTCAGTGTCTGACATTCCCTCATCATCAGGTGAAATATTATAAGATACAATGATAAAAGATAAATCTGGTCCAAAGAGAATCTCCCGCATGAGAATCTGTTTTTATTTAAGTCCATATTTCCTCGAAGTCTTATTTTAAACTCCTCCTTTTCCCACTTTTACATGTTTCAGAAGCAAGGACGTTCTGGTAAGAAGATCATATGTTTTCCCCGAAGCTCAGTGAGTGACAGTAAGGCGGTGTTTGGTCATTAAAGAGAGGAACGAGATGGTGGGACTTTGGTACGAGTTTTACTGGAAGGAAAATGACTCATGCGTTATGGAAGTTTGGGAGAGGGGTTAGAGGTAGGAGTTTCTCTTACTACAGCTTCCATGTGCCACTTTAGTTAGTGATGGAATTTTGATTGGAGCCAGACCTCCTGTGGTCTCCTTGCGGTCACCTCCGTATAGGACCTGTCACAAAAACACACTAAACCCAAGGATAGAAACAAACATAATGCTCAGTGATGACTCAAGAAACGCTGGCCGTGTTGTTTACTATCTTAGGACAATGTTGTTTGAGCAGTTAATAGCAGGTTTACCAGAAAACGTTGCCGCAGATGGCACCATGCCAACATGTGTGTGTGTGTGTGTGTGTGTGTGTGTGTGTGTGTGTTTATATCATTGTGGGATCCAGAGCAAGGACAGGAATATCTGTCTGGTTTGACTTTGTGGGGACATTTTGGTTTGTCCCTAGAAATTTTTAGAACAAAAACTTCTTCTAAAAGAGTAAAAAGATTATTTTGGTTATGAAGGTTACGGATAGATCGCATTAATATGAGTTGATGAATAGATGATAATTATATTAATAATAATAATAATAATAATAATAATAATAATAAAATAATAATAACAACAAGAGAAACGTGTGTGTGTGTGTGTGTGTGTGTGTGTGTGTGTGTATGTGTGTGTGTGTGAATTCTCATGGTCTGCTCAGTCTAAAGCTCTTTCTATGAATACATGCTGTTTCTCAATATGCAGTTTAATTTTGAGTTATACCCAAGCCCATGTTGCATTTGTGTGTGTGTGTGTGTGTGTGTGTGTGTGTGTGTCTATGAGCTAATGTTTTTGAGGTCATGTATACAGTATATGCAGTTTTGATAGATTTGGGTGTAGAATAGCTCCCTGCCAGACAGCAGGTGGTTATTTTTACCTTCTCCACTTGCCTGTCTGGACGCTCAAGGTAAAATGAAAAGCCCTCTTTGATGAAACATGTGCAGGCTGTACATCCACACATCCACTGTCTCAAAATACTCACCGAGTTCTGTATCATCATGCTTGATTTGCTTTTTTCTTTATTCGCTGGAGCAAATGTCTCATTTCAGTTCTAAACCCAGCAGGACATCAGAACAACCGAAACACTAAGGATATGAACCTGCCGCTGATTGAGATGGTGCAGGTTGTGTGATGTGACGTGTTAAAACATCACAGGATGGTTTAAGGGTTATGTTCTGGTTGAGTCACAATGACCTACTTGAATTTTATTTATTTATTATTAATTTGCAAAAAAGTAGAACAGAGAAATGTGGGTTTTTTTTGTTGAAGATTAAAAAAAATGACTGGTTTGTAAAATTCCTCTTAAATTGGGCATGCAGTGTCTTTCCTGTCAATCAGTTATGGGAAGTTCAGATCATTTCAATGACTTGGTTCTTTGGATCCTTTTTTGAGTCATTTAGTTCATTTGGTTCCTTTAATACTTTAATCACATTTATAGAGTCTTTGAATGTAATGTGATAAAAGATCGACGATTCGGACTAGAAGACTCGAGAGATTATGTTTTCTGTACATAACCTACAGAGATTTTGCGATGCTGTGCTCGTGCATGTCCAGTAGAAAATAAGCGAATCACTCTGTGAGATGACTCATTCCTCCGAGTCACATTAAAGACTCGTTCAAAATGAACGACTCTTCACTAACATCAATCACAGCATCACTAGCACATTGTACATGTGTGAAATTATGAATGTGGAAGAAGGCGGATAGAATTTTGCTGCGTGTGTGTTACATGAACGTATCTCATTCCTCTACATCTAAAGCTCAGCTTGAAACGAAATGTTCCTCCCAGACCATGACGCAACACAGAACAGAACCCGAGACTACAGTGCAATAGTGTGAGATGAACGGAACAATGCATGCACAAGACAATAATTATTGTATGCAGTGTAGAAGGAATACGTGCAATAAGCAGCAATAATGGCAGCAAAAACATTTTCCATCTACACCTTTAGTGCATACATGAGCTCACAGATCGAATAGTGTCAGTGTGTGTGTGTGTGTGTGTGTGTGTGTGTGTGTGTGTGTGTGTGTGTGCGTGTGATCCCTGTGAACCAGTCAATGTTACACTCTTGGCTTGAATATCTAATGGAAGAGTGATTGCTTAACGCAGCAGTTTTCTCCACACTGACCTGATACGAGGTTAAAACTCACTGCTAAATATTACTGTACTGATTCATCAATATGTTTCACATCCATGTGTGTGTGTGTGTGTGTGTGTGTGTGTGTGTGTGTGTGTGTGTGTGGTGGGGGGGGAATGGCCTAGATTGGGTCTGTTAAACATTCAATGCATCTATCTGCAGTAAGTCGTAGTGGAATGTGTGTATTGACGATTATCTAAATGGAGTATAGGATACAGGCTGACTAATGGTGTGTGTGTGTGTGTGTGTGTGTGTGTGTGTGTGTGTGTGTGTGGGTGTGTGGGTGGGTGTGTTTTCTCTGCACACACTGACCTGGTTGCTTTTCTGCTGAATTTTGCTTGTTTTTGTTAAATGCTTCTTCTTCTCGCTCCATGCAGACTCTATAAATGTGCACCTGAAAGTGTTGGTTGGAGTGAAATGGAGTGGAATGAAATCTGAGATCATCAGAAGACATTTAAGACGTCTGAGTCTCCTCACATTGTTGTAGTGATTTGTGTTGTATAAGAGATCCAGCTCCTCACCCTGGTTCTCCCTCCTTCCACACATGCACACACTCCCTAAAAGTTGCGAATGGAAAAACACACTGTGGGTGATGTCAGAGTGTTTGGGCTTCTTGCAGCTGGAGCATGGCACGTCTGGAAAGCCAGGCAATGAAATGTGGACGTTCTCCAGAGCCACTCTAACCAGAGCTCCCTCTCCCTTTTTTTTTCCACCTGCGACCTGATTCTTTCCATCCTGCCTCTAACTGAGTGCTGATGAAAGCGAGAGAAACGCCGTTCAGAATGTCGTCACTACTGGAGAAAAAAACCGCAGCTTTCCGTTTTTTCTGAATGAATGTGTGTGCGGTCTGAGGAAACATCACGCGCACACTAATGAGACGTGAAATATCAGATCGACTGTAGGAGTCTGACATTTTATTATTATTATTATTATTATTATTATTATTATTATTATTATTATCATTGATTACTGGGGAATGAACTGCAGACTATTATGTCACCTGTAAACTCGGTGTATGCAGACATTCATCTCACCTTCTCTCTGCCTCGTAGCCGCACTGGCTCATTCATACATTTCCTCTCTCTCTCTCTCTCTCTCTCTCTCTCTCTCTCTCTGCTACTCCTCTTTTCTCTTCTGCTCATTCAAAGCCACACCGACCTGAGACTTTACCCAGGCTGGAGAAAGAAGAGATCCTGCTGTTTTTTCCTGGTAATAATAATAATAATAATAATAATAATAATAATAATAATAATAATGCTGATAAATGTTGCTCGTGTTGGAGATATTGTGATGGTCTGCAGCCCACCCTCGTGTGATCTCATTGAGGCTCGTGCTGCATCATTCTTTGTTAGTCTGCTCGCTCTTGAAGGAGATTATGTTGATCTGTAGAGCGCGTGATTGTCGGTTCTACTGAGTCACGGTACGGTTTGTGCGCGTGGAGGTTCTGCGCGGTTTTGTCATGTGTGGCGCGAGCGGTGCGTGTCGGAGAGGCAGCAGAAAAAGATGAATGGACTGACTGTCTGCTTCTCTCAGTCTCTCCCTCTATCCTGCTCTCCTCACACTCTCGTTTGCTGAATGAGTCCTGGGGCGACTGGAGGTTTGTCCGCTGCGCATGTGTGTGTGCGTGCGTGCGTGCGCGTGCGCGTGTGTGTGTGTGTGTGCGTGTGCGTGTGTGCGTGTGTGTGTGCATGCACTGAGATACTGGGTAATGTCAGCACAGGGGTTTTGTCTCCCGAGGAATCGACACTGGCATGCTGCTGATGAAGCTCCTTGTTAATGGTGCGTCTGTGAGAAGATCCCCGAGCTGCAGGAGGAGCGCGCGACCGTCTGCAGTGCAGGAGGCAGAATTTATTCTGTTTCTTCGGCAATGACATCAGCCGTTTGTTTGCACACATTGTGCTGGTTTCACATTGTGTATCTGTTAGAGATGTTCACCACGGTTCTCATTTTCATTGCTTTAAAAGATGATTATTTTCTAGACATCTACATCAGAAGTGTCATGAATGCAGATGTATTATGAAAAAAACGGTTACACCTGATGGGAAAAACAGTCCAAAAGATCGAGTTTATTTATTTTGATGAATCATTAATTCATTCTTCTTAATGCACTCACAAGGCGCTGGTGTTTAGGATTAGATTAGGATTAGGATCTGATAAGGTTGTTGTGTGTTGGTCATTTTATGGTTGGGGAAGATGAGGGAAGTGAAAGAAAGGTGGTGGTGGTGGTGGTGGTGGTGGTGGTGACTGAGGGTTCTACATTCTCTCTGTGTAGTCAGCGAGGATGCTGTGAGATAAATTTAGCCCTCCAGCTCTGCTTCCATCTGCCGCCGCATGGTTTAGGGCCGTTGCCATAGGAACAACCATTGGGTGCCCATTAGTGAAGGAGAGAAGGAGCGAGATTGATGAGATTTCCAAAAAGCACCATGTTTTTTTTTTTTTATAACTGATTAACCATATTGAAGGACATGCATGGTTTTATTAAATGCCATCATTTTGGATTATTTATCTCCAATACAAACTTCTCATGTGTCTTTAGGGATTGAGTGCCATTTAGCCTTGACCTTGTGCACCAGGTCCTGTGTTTGTGATTGAACTTGTACGGTTTTACTTTTCTGTAGAGCATATTTGCATTTTGTCCAAAATAACCTCACTAGCATTAAACCTAAATCTTTATCCTTTATGCCCTGATGATATCCACCATATCCCATGAATGAGGTGACCTGTGCAGGCTTTCATCTATTTCTACTGTGAGGCTTCATAACACATTTTGAGTCAGGTGATATTTCTGACTCCTAATCAAGAACATGTGTGAAGAACAGTCATGCCTTCTGTTTCGCTTCCAACTTTCCACCTGCACAAACAGACCATCTCTGAAATATCCATCCATTTCTCTTATTAGTGCAGTTCAAA
Source organism: Silurus glanis (assembly GCA_014706435.1). Taxonomy (NCBI): domain Eukaryota; kingdom Metazoa; phylum Chordata; class Actinopteri; order Siluriformes; family Siluridae; genus Silurus; species Silurus glanis. Next base: position 3,806,589 of record JAAIIK010000077.1, read on the forward strand.
CAGCATGCAGACTTTCTGTATACTCTACACTAAGCTGTGCTTTTTCCCACAACTGGTGGTGACAAATTTCCATTTGGTAGCAAATCAGACTTGTCTGGACACAAACAGGCAGAAACCGTGAGTTCATTACAGACTCTAGAGATGATAGTACTAAATGTCGAATGAGATGTAACTGTAAGTTTTTAGCAGTTTTTTTTTAAATAATAAAACAAAACATTTAATATGAGTGTGAGATCCACCCTGACAAGTCCCTGTGTATAATATAAAAGCAACAACATGACAACAAGCGAATTTCTATAATGCAGTTGTTTAAGTGAGCGCCAGAACTACTGTTTTGATTTGTGCAGCCTTCTGACCAATCAGATTGGAGAATTAAATTGTGTATATAATAAAATAAAATAATGGACAATGAATTTAACTCTACATAGGAGCTGGTGATCAGACAAATACACGTGTGAATCAACCCTGATTTTTTTTTATTTATTTTTTTTTTTATTACATGCTAGGCTGGAAATGACGGACAGACTCCGTCCGCCCAAAAAAGCTCAACCAGACATCTGTTGTCATCCAATTTATACCCAAGACACCTTACCCTGGTAAGTCTTTAGATTATAGTGATGACTATTTGGTTTGGCTGTTTGCTTTTTAAAAATCTAATAAATACCATGTAAACATTTGAGATTCTTCTCATTCCATGGAACACAGTCTGGTATACATATGGCAATAGTATTGTAGTACTTATTGTCAGGGCAGAAGTTCTGAGAGCTGGGTGTTTTTAACAGGTTGCCTTTATAATAATTACTTAATAATAATTATTTGATTATTTAATTATAATGATTATTCATAATGTTACAGCATACAAAGCCATTCTAGACTATTCTATATATATATATATTCTACTATACTTCAGCTTTCTGCCAAATATTTGGTGAAGGTCCACATATAGGCTTCATGCTCTGGGATCCATTTAGCATTTTTGGCCATGTAGTGTATTAAAATAATCTAATCTGAGAACTTAGTGTCTTTTGGTAATAACAGTAATGAACAATTAAATTGAGACTAAAATCAAAAAGGCCAGACAAAGCTGTGAACACTAAGAATAGTTTTGTTCAGCTAGGCTTGATATACTCAGCATAACAAGTCTGGAATGCACTACTGGCAAAGATTTGCATTACCAGCAGGATCCCATATGGTTCCACACCTTTCCACCCCTGCAGCAAAGCGTGGGCACTGGTGCCAGCTGGTTCGTGTGAGAAGATGCTTGGATACTGTGAATACTGCAATAATGATAGTGAGAAAACGTTTATTAGTCTCATTTATGAACTTCTCCTCGACCAGGTAAAATGTCTCAAATTGTTGAGGAAATGTGGCTCTTAATGTGATGAATGTAGTGTTTTACAAATATAAACTTTTAACAGAAGCAACAGAAAAAATATGAAAAATAGGAGTTAATAAGGGTTTTTTGGCAAATGTTTGTATTTTAGGTTCATATACCCAAACTTCGAATATACACATATTCAAGTTCTTAACCCAATTTTAGTAGTTTCAGCATTTTCCTTTGATGTTTTCTTTGCTTGATGCAGGCCAATAATTTAACCCTTGTGAAACAGATTAACATCTTTTCCACGACCTTCTGACATGGTTGTTTAAGAAATGAGAAGCTACTCACTGCATCAGTTTGGGTTAAATAACTTGTTGCCAGCTGAAACATAATCATCCATGAAGTAATTATCCAATGGGAGGCTCTGACCTATTTGCTTAGTTAAATCCAGGTGGTGACTTTATTTTGGATGGGCAGTGAAGAATTCTGTTAGAAAAATGAAGGCTATGCTGAATATAGCCCATTAAATTTATGAGCAATCTCCACTCCATCACTGAAAATAGACCACCACAGGACATCTGCTGAGCTGTTATTATAGGGCAGTGGTCACTTTCAGCACAGTAGTAACATTGATTATGTTAGTGGCATTGATGGTGTGAGTGTATCTGTTGCAACAGGACTGTTAAAGTTGTAAAACACCTTAAAGTGTTCAGTGTTTAGTCTGTCATACAGAGCTATAGGATGAGAGAGGATAATGTGAAAAAGGACTCTAGTCATCACTAATAGACATTATTAGGGTCAGGCAAAGATACATCAGAATATATATATTAAAATAAAATTCCAAATACCTCAACTTTAAGTGTATCAAATTAAACCTCAATATACAGTTGCCACACCATGTATCAAAATAAACTATTGTTTAAAAATGCAAAATATTGCTTTTACAATGGAGCACAAAATTTCTTCGCAAACATTCCATCAATTGGTCTGTTTGATCTGTTCTTCACCATCACACTGACTTAGTTGATTAAGCAAACAATGTTTGATAGCAGCTGCTTTTCTCTGGAGGAGTCACGCAATAAATCTGACACGTGCAACCAGTTAACAGATCAAATATTCACATACAACATCCCTGTGATCTCCCACATGAAGGTCAGTTTTAAAGAGTTTCATGTTGAACAGTTTGTGAAAGACTCATTATTGTGTCCTAATTGAGTTATTTGCTGTTTGGTAACGAAGAGCTGCTTTACATCAGTAACACTGAGTCAATGTCAAACAGGTCATTCAGAAGAAGACAACTGATGGCACCTGCATTCGTATCAACTAGTTTCTAACTCATTAATCATTTAAATGTTAATCATAAATATAATATATTATGTGTCAGGAGTCATTCATGCAAAATGGTTTGCAAAATCATGATCAAACTAAACAGCTACTTCAATTAGGGTTCATTTTCATCAACCCTCTCAAATACAAATGAAAAAATCCTGTTTTATATTTGAAAAACATATTTGAAATACATGTCTCATAAATGCCGTCTATCCCTGGATATTGTAGATGATGGATTACAAATTGTTCTTAGTGAGAGATGAGTTACAAACACTACATTTTGAACTTAGAAATATCTAGGTGTACCTGATTAACCTTGTAGTAAAACTCTAAGCTAAGTACCTGAACATGGAAGTGTATGCGTTGTAGGTTTGTCTATTAGCATTAGCATTATAGCCTTTATATTTATTTACTATATACGTTTTCATATTTATCTGCACTTCTCAATTTGCACAATTGCTGCTATTTGCTAGATGCTAAACTGCATTTCGTTGCTGTGTACCTGCTTTATGCAATGACAAAGATCTATCTATCTATCTATCTATCTATCTATCTATCTATCTATCTATCTATCTATCTATTATGTTTATAAAGTCTCCTTACTTATTTCTCTTTTTGTTGTTTATTACAGAACACATCATTTGCACGAAGAAGAGCTTTTTATATTTATTGAAACCGAGGACACAAGTACCAAGAACAATATCTATACAGGACATTCTGATTCTGAAACTCCACCTTCCATCAGCTTGACTTTTATCATTCATTAAAGTTCATCAATTGTTGCTCAATTTCTATTTCTTGTTCTTTGAGGTCCCAGGAAACGATGCTCCTCTTTGGTCATATTGTGTTCGTAATGAATCTACTTTATCTAAGGATTGTGTGATAGTCGTTAGGCGTGGCATTCTTACCAGAGGCCCTTTCCACATTTTATGGAGGTCTCACATAGACAACTGAGCACTGGGGAGCAGTCAGGAGGACAAGAACCCCTTTATGAACCTCAACATGAGTCTTGTCTTAACAACCCAAAAGCAACCACAGCTCGCTCCCAGCATGAACATGGACCACCTCATTCCAGACAGACAAAAAGACTTCGTAATGAAAGAAAGCGTCTCCGACTTCAGAAAAGAAATGTTCAAGAAGCAGATTCTCTCAAAGGGTCAAAGTCAGAATGGGCTTCTAGAAGTTCTGAAGATATGGATGTTTCTGATAAATGTCCTGGGACTTCAACTTCATCTGTGTCAATGCAGAGTTCTGCGGAGGGGCGTGAAAGCACACCTAAACAAAAACGTGAGCGTAAACCTCAGAAGCCAGGAAAGTATGTTTGCACCTACTGTGGTCGTGCATGTGCCAAGCCCAGTGTACTACAGAAACACATACGTTCCCACACTGGAGAAAGGCCTTACCCTTGTGCACCATGTGGTTTTTCTTTTAAGACGAAGAGTAATCTTTACAAGCACCGTAAGTCACACACACATAAGGTAAAAGCTGGTATGGCCTTAGGTAGACAGGGACCTGGCACGAGTTGTCATGATGAGCCAGCTACAGAATCAGACGAAGACACCAGTCAGCTATCTTCATCTCTTACTCTCAAAAATCAAGAGATGATCATCTCTCCAAGGAATTCTCGCACAGAAATTTCCCCCGAAGGGCAGTCACAGGGGTTAGAATACTCTCATGCCGTCAAAAAGAGACTAGCTATGAGGCTAAGCAAAGGTAGACGAGCTCCTGTGGGCTCATCTGATGAGACTTCATCATCATTTGGTCTAGGCAGCAAAGGCAGCACAGAATCAGGCTATTTCTCTCGATCTGAGAGCACCGAAGTCACTCAAGACAGTCTGCCAAACACAAGTGCCAAAAGTTATGCTGAAGTTATTCTTGGAAAATTTGGCCGTCTCGGTCATTTACAGAGAACAGTCCGTCAACAGGATGAACAATCTGCAGAACAAGAGGGGAGGAGCATCCCTTTCTCAGTGCCTAAAAAGCAAGTAATAGATCACATCACCAAACTCATCACCATAAATGAAGCAGTCGTGGACACAAGCAAAATTGATAGTGTCAAACCCAGAAGGTTTTCTCTTTCTAGGCGGAGCAGCACAGAGTCCTCTCTTTCTAAAGATACAATTCTTCGTCGAGCAAAAGAGATAGATCTTAGTTCAAAGAGCAGTGGGTCCATCACTCTTGGTGTACCTTGTGAGAAATTTCAACAACACTCCACCAGTGTCAGTCAACCGTCTGACCTGTCAGCTGGTCCTTTATTAAGAAGTCAATCATTACCATCGGATGCAAGCATTGAGTCTGCTGCTGCCTCACAAAACTTTCGTCACAGCCAATCATTTGATGAACAACCAGCTCAGAGCAGGCGGCATGGCATGCTCAGGCGCCAGCCTGCAATTGAATTACCCATTGGTGCTGAAATTAGTCCTGAGGAACAGCCCTGTTCCAGCTCACCATTTCATACCTCAGTTTCGATGGTGTCTGACTGCAAGCCAAAACATCTAGAACCATTTGAATGTGAAGCATGTGGACTTGCTTGCAACAATTGGGAAAAATATAAAACACACAAGCACCACCAGTGTCCTGCTCAGCCACCTCACCAACTTGAGATTCCTGCATGTCAAGCTGAAGAGCATGGAACAATTCATAAAACCAGAGTTGGTGGCTTAGCAGTACGAAAAAGGAGGAAGGAGGAGAGTCTAGAACTTGATGATCCTGCCTTACCAGTAGCTGCCTTGTCATCTACCTTTACAACATCACAAGGATATACTGCAACATGTGTAAAGCCCACCATAAAGTCTGTTTTGTCATTGCAAGCACAGGAGAAGAACACTCTAAAAGGAGTATCAGTGATACAACACACTAGTTTATTTAACAAACAAGAAGCTTCATCTCACATTTCGGTAAAGGAGCAGACATCAAAGCCAAACTTCCGTAAACTCGTTCGCCAACACAATGTTCAAATACCAGAGATTCGAGTAACAGAAGAAACAAATATCAACATTACAGTGCCGCTCCCTCCAGATGTGTCTGAAACTAAAGAGCCGAAAAAAGTTGAAGACTTCCAATGGCCTCAGAGAAGTCCAACCCTGGCCCAGCTTCCCATTGAGAAGTTACCCCCAAAAAAGAAAAGACTTCGTCTTGCAGAGGCCACCCAGTCGTCTGGAGAGTCAAGCTTTGAATCAATATCTGTACCTCATAGTCCAAGTCAAGACACTCACCGCTATAGTCATTCCACATTACTTGAAGAATCTTTAAAAAGTGATATTGACACAGTGTCTAGAAGGTCAAGAGCTCCTCATACTTTACCAATCTCAAGTACTCACCACCCTCACAGAGAAATGCAACGGTCTGCGTCTGAGCAAGCACCACATATACCTCAGCAGACAAACCCCATCGTGGAGACCAGAAGTAAGTCATTTGATTACAGCTGTTTATCCCCTGAGCGAACACCTGCAGGATGGAGGGAAAGGCGCAAATGCCTCCTGATGAAACATTCCGCAGTAAGAGAGCCAGAGGAAGAAGATCCACCACCAAAGCCAAGTTTTTGTGCTAATACCATGTCTCCAAATGCAAGCATTTCCTCTGGACAGAGTCCTGACACATCTCATTCCTTTGTGCCTTCTTCATTGTGTAATGTGTCTTTCAGCAATACAGCATGCTCCTCATTCTCTCATAAACCCATCACTGCTTCAACTGCACTGACTCACACAGATGATCACACAGTCCTGGATCTGCACTGCCTGTCAGGTGCTGCACGAGCTCACTACTACTCAGTATCCTCAGGGCTTAAGCTTAAGATTCCTCTAGAGGATGATGTTGAGCAGTCAACCTCCAATTATCATCCTTACCATCCCCATCTTGATATTACACCAAGCCGAGAGCTTCTGAGGCCTCCTGAGATGCACATTGTGCCTGTTCGCCTTTATTCAGATTTACCTTCCCATGCCAATTCTGTTTACACTACTCTCTCACGAACAGTTGTTGCAACAGCTCAGGATCCTTGCTGCTCTGGTTTAAGATTAGAATCTCTAGGATCTAGGTTTGATTTTAAAGATCAAGTACCTGAGGGATCCAAATCCTCCAGTGCAGGAGGAAATAAAAGGGTACTGTCCCCAACAAGCAGTGTAGAACTCACCCCTGATGGTCAACAACAGAAACGAGTGAAGGAAGAAGAGGAGAACGTGGACCATGCCCAGAGCAATACAACTAGTTTAATTTCCATCAAAAAAGTGGACTCTCAGCTGTGTACTGACAATATTATAGTCCCCGTAAACAAAGAAGAGACTCCCTATACTTCTCTTGACACAAATCTTGCAATTAGCTGGTGCTATCTAAACTACGTGAAACCCAACCCATCTGCCCAAGATGAGAAGCAGAACTCAGTCTATTCTACTTGGTGCATAAGTTCTCGGAATCCGAACCCTCCAGGGCTAACAAGCAAAGATGTACTTTCTCTAGTGTACTGCAAGCAAAGACATACACCTTTCACCTACACCACAGCAGCGATGCCTCCAGCCACAGTGGAAAATCCTGCAGCACCTGACACCAGGGATCGCAAAGAGGCTGAGGTAAATGTAGAAACGGCAGGATGAAGCACTATGCATGAGACGTTTGAGAAAATACACTATACACTGTATAGCCAATTGATTGTGGACACATATGAGATTTTCAAACATTTTATTCCAGAGACAGTTCCTAAACGGCTGTTATAATAACCTTCACTCTTCTGGGAAGGTTTTTCTCTAAATGTTGAAGCGTGGCTTTGGTGAGGTTTTGGTTAGGTAGGATGTTAAATGAGGAATTCAGCATTCAATTTTATCTCAGATGTGTTTATATCTCAGAGTTCTGTACAGGCAAATTCAGTTCTTTGTGAACTTTGTGGCAACACTTTAAGGAAGGTCCACACGTGGGCTGGATAGGCAGGTGTCCACAAAGATTTTGGCCATATATTGTATTTTATCACCTTGTTGGCTTGTTAAACTGAGTGTGTAGAAATGTAGATCAGTGTATACATTTTTTTTAAGGTTTCCATGTTGATAGATTGGTAAATTTTTTGTACGTTTAGATTTACCTTCCACATGGAATCATGATTTGTGTTTCCTGTCAGGTGATCGTTTAAGGTCATTGTTCTCCCTGTGTTTAAAATTTAATTTAGAGAAAAGCTTTAATATTACATTCCACACACCTTTCAAGGTAAAATATGTTGTAGGTACTAAAGGAACAAAAGATGTACCTTTGAGTGTATACAGTATGTATCTTTCTTAGTGGCAAGGAACGGTAGATTTTGGTGTTCTTTACGACCCTAACCCTAAACCTGACCCTGACCCTAAACCTGACCCTGACCC
>JAAIIK010000077.1:3942378-3959741 GCA_014706435.1 Silurus glanis
TGTGTGTGTGTGTGTGTGTGTGTGTGTGTGTGTGTGTGTGTGTGTGTTTACTGGAATTGATAAACAGATTGCATACTTAATGGCTCCTGAAGTATGTGAAATCATGATGACCTTTCTGTTCACTTTAACTAGTTATTTTCCTCCATGTAGCAGAAACAGATCTCTGAATCCACTGTTCTGCCCAGTTTTACTAAAAATCAAGGTAGATTTTGTTTTATTACGATTCTTACATTCAGAACACAAAATTCTGAACTCTTACTAAGTGATATAAAAAATCTAATTGTGTAACTGCTGCTGTTTTCACCCGCATGCATTCCCACGTCTGTAATTTCATCACAGACTGCAAGTTAGAACAAAGAGCAAACATGAAACTGAGCACATCTGCCACAGACATGTTTGATGTGACGTACGTTTGACATACGACACTGCAACGAGCCGTTCGAGGTGTTTTGATTGGCACCTGCGCTTCAGGAGCGGAAGACGACGAGAGATCAGGACGACCTTCAACAAGCTCAACCCCTGAAAATGTTGAAAACGGTAACTTGTGCATGAAGTTATTCAGAAAATGATCCACATGATCTCAGTTCCACACCCAACCTTCTGGCCAGATTTGGCTCGTGCTGACTTTGCCGTCTTCCCGAAGATGAAGGTCCAGCTCAGAGGTTTTATCACCAGCATGAATCAGAGAAGGTGGATAAATAAAGTACTTAATAAACTAAACAGAGCGAGAATACAATCAATCAGATACAGTTCAAGAGATTCAGGTAATGTTTTGCATTAATCATCAGATTTGGAAGAAATTCTGATCTCTTTAACTCGGACCTTGCTGTTAGAAACAGATGGAACTGCTGATCTCCAGGGATTCCACACACTACAGTCTGTCTTTAGAGTTTACACAGAATGGTGCAAACAAACGATGGATAAAATGGATTTTAACAGTTTTTTAATCATTATGTCCCATTAAAACCATTAAAACCATTAAAACCATTAAAACCAATCCAGTCAGCTCGGATTGTTGTATAATTGTGGTGCCAAAAAGCTGAAATACTCTGACTGACTGTTGATTTCTAAATATTTATACTGTGCATTTCTTTTTCTGTGCTATTAATCATCCTTAATCATTATTTATATCAGTCTCATGTATTTATTTTAGGTATAAACAATGAGCTGTTTATTTACGCTCCTATTCTGCTCTCGGGCTCAGGTCAGAGTCATGCCCAGTCTCTGTGGAATGGTGCATGTTCTCCCAGGGTCACACAGGTTTTCTCCAGGCTTTGATTTCCTCCCACTGTCTGAAACCATGGAAGTGGGCAGACTGGTGATCTTAAATCATGTCCCAATTCCAGTGTGTTCTTCAAATTAACATGATGTTTTTGAAGGACTCTGGTGGTGATCATATTTAAACACTGGAGTTTAGAGCTGTAGAATGATTCAGAAATCCTGATATCAATGTAAACCTTCAATAGTGAGGAAAGACCAACAGATTCAAAGAAACATTACATCTACTCCTAAAGAGATAATGTTCAACCAAGTTCCTCAAACCTATTCAACTTTGTAGTACTTGGATTAGTTATAGAGATAAGACCATGTGTTCTCACAGTGTGGTTCTAATGAGCAGTGTCGTCCTTTAACTGGTTATGTACATGTATCTCACGTGGGTTCTACATAGACATGATGCCTGTGTCTCTCCTCTGAACTAAAAATGGAATGTCTCACCCAGTTTACCAGAAATTATAACACTTCAGTGTACCCTATCATCTTCTACTGGTTTCCATGGATACCAGCAAAAAAGTGGTTTGGGATTCGTTTTTCCAGTCGAAGGAAATCCAAAGCTCAAAGACTCCAAGTGTTTTTTTTCTTCTAAATTCTGTTCCTTGTCCTCTCTTCAAGCTCTTCACCCCTGACTGGTAAACATCTCACCTCCTCCTCCCATCATGTTGCCCAGGACTCTTGGCACACAGAGGTGACATTTATGAAGATACAGATCTGATTATGTTCCAGAGGTACTACATATAAACTCAAAGCAGCCTTCTAATGAGTGCAGGATCTGAGTTCCATCCAGACTGATCATGTTCACTGAATTTGCTGTGACCTGTGTCTTTAACAGCTTCATTCAAATGTTTACTGTAAATGTTTTTTTCTTGCAATAATTCAAACTTTTTTTGTGTGTTTATAATTATATTATTTTCATTATATTTATAATTTATAACATCTAGTCTCTAAAACAATTCCAAGGTACCATGAAACATCTGTCAGGGTTTAAAACTTGCACTATTAAAAAGGCTTACAGTTTTACAAGAGTTTTAATTATTCAATTATAACAAAATCATTTCAGTTCAATTCTTAGTATTCAGAATACTGAGAAACCACACAGACATCCCTAAGTGCAAAGAATTAAACTCACTGAGGAACCGGTATCCCCATTACTGTCTGGGGAGAGAGAGAGAGAGAGAGAGAGAGAGAGAGAGGGAGAGAGAGATCTTTATACCTTCACTGAAGGAATGAAGTTCAGTTGTTCAGTCTCTGAGGAAGCGCTCATTATTTCTCAATTAATAATCAAAGCAATGAAGCAATGAGATCTTGCAGAACTGAGATACTCCTGAGAGAACACACCTGCCACGCTAAAGACCAGAGTTAGCAGGAATGAAAGTCCAATGTGAGAAGAAGAGCTCTGCTACAGAAAGCTTTATTTTATTAGGTTTGGCAGATGAGATGACTTCTGAATCAGGCAGGTGTTCTAATGCATTATAAGGCAGAAACAGGATGATTATAAACAGAATGATTAAACTATATTTCATAAACAGGAAAAGTTATGCTCCTTTAATGTTGAAAATAGAGCATCACAGGGACAGACAAAAAAAAGGACGTACCTACAAAACCGTCAAAAAAGCACACAGTAATCTCATCAGGAAGGCGACCATGAGACCATGAGACCATGTATTCCTCATATGTCAGAGATATGGAGTAGTGTAGCAAGAAAAAAGGTAAAAAAAAACCATCAATCCCACATAAATCAGCATAAATCATGTGGCAAAAAAGTCATGTGACCGAGGTGTAAATCTGGTGTCATTCTAAAATGTTTATTCGGTGCAACAATAGAAAAGCATTGAAGCAGGTGTTATGGCTTTTTCTCTCTTGAGTGTCCTGCACAGAGCCCTGACCTCCTCAACCCCACCAAACACATGAACCTGAACACCAACCAAACCCCAGACCTTCTCACTAACACCAGTCTGATCTCACTGATGCTCTTGTACCTGAATGATCTCTAACCCCCAAACTGATGCCCCAAAAAAGCCTTTACACAAGAGTGGAGTTTATTATACCAGTAAAAGGGAATAAATCTATTTTTAAAAGCTCAGTCTTGTGATTTTCAGGCATCTATAAACTTAAATATAGTGTAGAAGTCAACTTCAATATAAACACAGCTACTGCAAAACTCTCGCTCCAACATTATTAATCCTGAGATTACTGCAAGAAACACAATCAACAATTTAGTTTTTATAAAATACAAGTGTCAAGATATAAACTGTATTCAGAGCCATAGATGGTGCAAATTAGTGATCGCTTCATTTTTATTTATTTTTTTTTTATCTCGTTTATCAAAATGATCAAATCTTTTTATGAGTCATTCATTTCATTTCATTCCTTTGATCAGAAATCAAATAAAACATTATTTTCAATAATCGGATCTCCGACACATCTACATACACCAACTTTAACTGTAGTTCCAATTATGATAAAAAATATTCCACCTCTCATATCTTCTGCTTCGTGTCATTAGTTCTTTGGTCACATGACTCCCATGAATATTGTGACAATGTCAAGACCCTGAACCTGAGCTATTGCATTGTGTAGCGTCTGTTAGTGTCACGTGATAAAAGTCACATTAAAGACTGATTGAAAATGAACGAATTGTTCAGGAACCAAGTGCACATGCTTGTGTCGGGTATCTGAGCTGCTTTATTGTGTAGAACAATTACATGCAACCATAAACAGGTACCATGACAAACAAAAAAACAAACAAACAAACAAATAAATAAATAAATAAATAAACAGTAACAGAAAAGGTTTTAATGAAAAAGAAATCAGTCGAGAGAAGAACCTAAGATGCCGATGCCGTTGTGAAAATGATGTTTCCGTCTCTGTATCTTTGATGATCACTGCATCCCTGAGTGCAGCTTGGTGCTGTTTTTAGACAGTGATTGCATTTCAGCATGGCACGACTTCAACACTAAGTGAAATGCAGAGCGGCTCAGAATTCCATTTATGTCTGACAGAAATTCCTTACAAAGCTTTTGTCCTGATTGTTCTCATTACTAAGAACACGCATTGGAGCAGAGCAGCAAAGCGACACACTGAGCGTATTAATGATCCTGTGTCTGCAGTGTCTGCACTTAAATACCATAAAAGCATTAGTTATTCTGATATTCTCGTCCTGGATACGTTACACTGTTTACGGTATTCTGAGGAGAAGCGCCTGCACTCAGACCCTCACGCTGTCTCTCATCATGCTGCTGAACATGTCGTGAGATTCTCACGAGCGCTGCTGCTGAATCATGGTGCTGAGAGACTCTGGTGTTGAGTGATGGGTGTGTTAGTGAATCATTAGATAAAGTCTACAGTGAAGAAGCTGTTAAAAAAAACCTCACAGCATCTTCCAATATCCAGCTGATTTTACAAACAAGACACATTACACATTTCACATAGTTTATTATTATTCATCTTTCACATTTCTGGTGCATTTATTTTTAAATCTCTGCAGATTCGCGTGTCGTTTCAGTCGGTGCGTTCACTTCTGATCTTATCTTCATGTGTTGATTTCAGGTTCCTCCTGCACTCCTGCACATACTGTAATCCTCTGTTTCCAGTTGAATATCAAAGTCCACATATATTCAATAAAACATCACGACTTTGTGAATAAATACTTATTAAACTGTTTCTTTTGCTCAGTCTGACCCTGTATATAAGTAAAGCAATAAATGGTCCCTTTCTGCTCAATAACATCCAGCCATTGTTGTCAAGTCTGTGCACTTTGACAAATATTGATGCAGTTGAGCTGGAGGGTTTCTGTAGGAGAGAAAAGTAATAACGTTCTGCTAACGATACAGTGGACGGTGCGTTCGAGCCGGATTGGGTTAAATGCTGCAGGGAGACTCGGAGAACGACCTCACAGCAAATTTAATATCATTTCCCACAGCCTTTCAGAGCTATTAAACATTCAGGTAGCAATGAAGGTCGACCTCAGAGTGCAGGCAATTACATGGACCACTGCAGTGAAGCACTAAAAATGTACAAAGCAAGCAGTTTTTATGGCCTTTTGTGTAAATTAGAATTTAGTTTGTTCTTGCATTCATTTGGAAAGAAAACAGAAATGAAATTTAACCTTTTGTTTTCTTCTTAATGTTTTAGAGAAAGAATTGAACTGTTAAATACAATGTTTAGTGAAAAAGAATAAAGATTAATCACATCAGTATGTATCTCACTGATTGGTTGATTGATTGATTGATTGATTGATTGATTGATTGTATTTTCCCTGTAAACTCCACAGGTATGTTTGTGTGAAGGAGATCAGATGCTTTGCTTTTACTTTCTCTTGTTCAATTCCACAGTCTTCTTGTACACAAACGTAACAATGATCATGATTCAGATGTTGGATGTAAAAGTCTCCTCGTTTTTTTTCATTTCAATTCATTTTTATTATTTATAGCGTTTTTGTTTTTTACAATGGACATTGTTTTAGGCAGTTTTACAGAGATAATGTGGTTATAACATTTTATAAATTAATGTATATGTTTGTATAAGTAAGTAATCCAGTGGTGAAGGAAAAACTCCCTGAGACTTCATGAGGAGGAAACATTGAGAGGAACCAGACTCAAAAGGAACCCTCATCCTCATCCTCATCACCAAATGTCCATCATTACAGTTCTGATATTGAGGTGTGTAGTAACATGTGCTTAAATGCAGAACTGTTTATGAAACCTGTGGTCCTGAGCACATTGTAGTAGACTGGTGATATTAATTACAGTCCGAATCCACCCTCAAAGTTTGAACATCATCATCATCACTGATGAATTGAACTGATTCTTCCTCCTGTAAAAAAGCTCTCTTCAAGTTTTCTCATAATGTTTCAACATTTACAAAAACAAAAGGAAAAAGCTCTTCTATACGAACCTACTCGAGATATTACGCTTCATTCACCAGCATTTCTTCACCAGTGATTTGTTGTAAATCATTAAACTTTATATATTTTGTCATTTGGAGTTTAAGAGTTTATAAAGTGCTGTTTTGTGCTCACCATGACCTTGCTTACATTTACATTTACAGCATTAAGCAGATCCTCTTATTCAGATGTTTTATCTTCATTCTGCTGCAGTGATTCACTCCTGCTCTCACTCTCAGGTCCAAATGAACTCATGTTAGAAGTTCCATAGAACTGATGGACATTAAAGGAGGGCAGATTATAAAATCTTCCCAGTAGGATTTTCTTTCGTCTTAATATACAATGTGTGTGTGTGTGTGTGTGTGTGTGTGTGTGTGTACAACACCGTTGAATAAAATGAAAAGCATTAATCATCATCATCTTCATCAGCTGTCCTGCAGAGTCCTGACCTCCTCAACCTCACTGAACACCTTTGGAATGAACTGGAACTCTGACTGAACCCCAGACCTCCTCACCAACATCAGTGTCTGATCTCACTAATGCTCTTGTATTTGAATGATCACTAATCCCCACAGCAAACACTCCAAAAATCTGGTGAAAATCCTTCCCAGAAGACTGCAGCTCATCCTAACAGCGGTGTCGTCTATATTCCACGTTATTTGCATTGTTTTGTATTTGGAAGATTGCAATATTTGGAAATAAAGTGTAGAATAAATGCTATAAATATTTTTAGAATATTAAAATGACTCATTGGTTGTAACTGTAGGTCACACGTCACTGTCTTGGAGTTTAATTAACAAAGCCTGCACTAAGTTAGTTTCTGTCACGGAGCTTCTCAGCTTGACGTCCATGGCCTTTAGCTCCTTCTCCAGGCTTGTCTCTGCATATCTGTATTTTAGGAAACATTATGATAATAAATACAGTCTTCTTCTCTATATAGGAGGTTTAATATAATCATCATAACACATTCATATCCATGTGACATGTTATAGTTTTGGATCGTATTCATCGAGCCAGTCGGCACTACATTATTACATTCTGCAGATCTTTGCCTTTTCCAGCCCTTTGCTCTTTTCAGAATTATTTTGAACTGAGGAAAAGTCACCTGAATGCTCTACATCATAATGCTATCGGGACTCTAACTGAAAATTAATAATGCTGGTTAGGTCAGAGGGTGAGCTGTGGAGCGAGTGTGGACGTTATTGTGGCTGTCAGAAGCATCAGTGAAGGCTTTGTGTGCTTCTGACCATAACATGATCCCAGATCAGAGGTCATGAACATTTCAATACGCTTCAGTCAAGGTATCTCCTCTAATAACCCTGTTTACTGTGCACTATAGCATTTTAACATTTGTCAGCATCTTTTAATCTACATATGATTCAATCCAATAAAAACGTATTCCTCATTGCTGCTTTGTCCTCCTGAGAAACGTGGAATCTGCAGACCAGCATGAAGAACACATTCAGCAGCTTTATTGTTTTCAGAGGAAGTCCTTATTTGTCACATGTACACTACAGTAAAATTCTTTTCTTTGCTGATCCCAGGTTGTTAGAAAGTTATGGTCAGAGCACAGGGTCAGTTCTAATGCAGTTCCTGGTTCATGGACACTGATGCAACTGAAGACATTTACACATTTGTGAGTGGAACCCTATGTCATCTTCTGCTGTTTTCTTGTCATGTTTCTCAAGATTTGGTAGAAGACGCTGCATCTTTCAGGACAGAAGCACAAGTGAATTTCCAGCAATGAATGAACTTCAACTGACTGCAAAAACAACAACAAAAGAACTGGTTGGAGTTGGAGGCATCAAAAGTCTGTGGGTGATCATCATCCTCTTGCAGGGATGTATTATGAAAGAACACCATTGCAACTGTGAAGCATGGGGGTGGGAGCATCGTGCTGTGTGGGTGTTTTGGTGGTAAAAAGGCACTGGAGAAAAGAATGAATTAAAAGGAAGGAGGAATATGGAGAAATACTGAAACAATAAGCATCAAGACATCAGGCAGAAATAAGAAAATTTGTACAGTGACTCATACCTTCACCTTCAAAGTTCTAAAGATCATTATTACATTTACATTAGATCTGAAGGAAATACTAAACTCACCGGGATTTTGTTTACTGGACCAGAACAGAATGTTCTACCTGTTAACAAAACAGCACAATAATGTGAGTAATTATTATAATTTACATTAAAATCACTCAACATTGGGTTTCTTTTATTAGTCCACAGCTCTTGAGCTTTTCTTCATCAGGAAAGTGCAATTTACAGCTGAATCACTTCCTCATCTAATCAAGGCGATGCTGCAGGGTACACAGTAATGTCAGCTTTTCAAAGCAATCACAGTGTTCTGGTCTTCTAAACCCTGTTCAAAGGCTCCTGAAAATGCTCCTCAAATGCCATAACTCCACATAAATAATCGATCGAAAAACCCTTTAGTTTAATGACATTTAATTGGAACTCGACCTGCCGTTGGTCATTTCCTGACATATAAGTGAATGGCTCTCAAACAATAATAGAAAGGCCAGCTACAGGATCTGATCCATCTGAGGAGCTTCATTTATCAAAAAGATCTTATTAAGGTCATCTGAAGCTACTTTGACTGTAGCGTTGCAAATGAGCACTGAGGCAAGGGAACAAAATGGCATTTATCACAACTGTGTTCCAGGGAAAAGAGAGGGTGTTAAAACGATGGTGCAATTAAAGCAGAATTAACAGATTCATTATGGGTACTGTGTTCTGCCTCTGACCATCTACTGCACATCTATAACCTCCGTCAGATTGGATTAGTTTATCACAGGGACGTCCAGAATAAATATTTTACACGTCTACTCTGTGATATATATCTATTATCCAGACAGCAATAAAATGACCACAGAAGGAGTGAAGCACATTCAGATGATCTCACTTCATTAACACCCATGCACTCAAATCAGCAGTGGAGAGAAGTTTCACCGAAGTTTCAGCAGCAAGTTAAAAAAGAGTCATTATTACAAAGCAAGAAGTTCACGGGTTTTTTTTTGTTCTGTGACTCGGGAAAAGATTATTATACAGGGAAAGAGAAGGAATTCAATACTGAATACAGCAAGTAGCAGCTGCCAAACATTTATTTTTTTCAGCCTCAGGAACATCTGCATGTGCATCCGAACCAAAACCATCAGCCGACCGCTGAGTTTGGAGAAAAACACGTCCTGTTATTTTCTCTCCTGCATGCCTTGTCCCAATGGGAAAAAAATCAGAGATTACCTGTAAAAAAAAATAATAATAATAAAAAAAAGGTAATTACTCCTGGACATTATTTATTCCTGTCTAATTACAGTTTTAGAGAAAAAGAAAAAAATAGCCTTAAAAAAGCCAGATAATAGAATTACAATTATTATTACTTTCAGCACAGTACAGTAGGAATGTAATATAAACTTGAAGAGTATAATCACTGCAATTATTATTATTTTTTTTTTTAACATGGTAGAATAATTTATATCTGTTTAAATACTTTTAGGTTTGCATTTTATTGTTTGCATTATGGATTTACCTCTAATCAAATTTTCTATAAACAAATTACACACAAAATAGAACGTTATTGAATATAGAAAATAAAAAACTCGGATCTGTAGAACCTTCACTTTACTTCACATTTATGGGCTGAATGTGAAAAAAGATCTAAACTAATATATAATGAATTGAGAGTAAACCACAGACCCACAACTGTGCTATAAAAGCCGTCACTAAACCGAGCCGTACCTGTTAGTTATTTCTATTTCAGATGTTAATCCTCCACACTGACCATCTGATCTTCTTCCTAAAAGGTTTTTTAATCAGACCTTCCACATTCCACTCTCTTCATTTTTATAATTCCAGGCACACCTCCATTTTTTATGACTTGACTACGAGTCTGTAAAGTTCTGAATCGGCAGTTTCTGGTTGAGGGATGTGGAAATGGGAAAATTATGCAGTGACCTAGTGTTAAGACGATTCATCCAATCAGCTCGCAAAAACATTTTCTCTAAGCACTTTCCATGGCACCTGCATGTGTTCTACTTATAATCATGAACATGCTCTGTATTTATCATAAATTCAAAACTATTTTAATTCCGAAACACCAGTTAAAAAGCTGAAATGATGATATAAATGTTCTGACTCGGTGCTGACTGTCTGCACTACGCTTTCATTCAACACTAAAACAGCAGCAGCAGCAGCCTGAGACATTACAGGGTTTTTTCTCACCATGAAACGTTTCATTTTGTCCCAAATGTTGTCAATTAAAAAGTAAAACTAGAATATTTATGCTTACAGCCGAAGTGGATACACACTGGTTCCCAAAATCATTTAGTTTTATAGTGTGGTGTTTGTTGAAATGTTTCTTACACAATTTAACTTTCCCTTCAGTTGGCTATAAATTAGGTATTTATCAGTCTTCTTTCCTCAGTGTGATGTTCAGGTGACACTCAGTAATTCGAACATGTAATTGTATATTTGTTCCACCAGTTCTTAACCCCAATCCAAAATCTAACTGTAGATCCTGTTTCAAAAAGCTGAAAATGAGAAAACAAAAGGCTACAAAAGAAAAAAGACAAATGAAGCTGTAGGTATCATTATGTCCTCTGTCTCACAGTATCATTATTTCATTTCCTTCTAGAACAATTTTACTGTTGGTTAAACAATGAATAAGGGTCATGAGTACCTTACAAACGTAAAATTAATACATTTACATTTTTATACTAACATTTCCATATTTACATATGTATAAGCTGGAGGAAAAAAATCTCTTATCCTGGATAAACCTCTTTGTGCCAGTAAGAATCCTTCAACTATCCTTGAGTCGAGCACAGAACCAGGCCATTTAGCCTCAGTGATGGAAATGAGGCAATGTGCATTACAATGCGTCTACAACAATTGGACGGATTTGCAATTCTCGAACGTTCTATCATCGTTTTAAATGCATAACATTGAATGTGGTTTAGGAGACCCACCAAATGCTCTCGTACTTATATCTGTCCATCAGCTATAATATTAATACTGACCTGCATCACTACATTAATGCTGTTCAATGACGTGTAATTGACACGATCGCAGTGTGTGGGTTTGATATTAAACTACATAAAAGCAGGACTTCAGTATAAAATATCTCCTTGGTGGCTGGAAAGTTATATTCGGCAGGAAATACAATCATAAGGAAAATATTTCTAAATTCATGGCATAATATAGACTTAATACGATGTTCTGAATTCTCAAAACTGAGAAATAAGTGCAGAAGTCATGCAGATACACTGTGAAACAGTTCGGATTTCAGTGCACTAATTAGCAGTAAAAGTAGGGCATGTAGGGAAATGTAGGGCTTCAACAATTTACATAAATACGTAATAATGTGCCAAAATAATCTGGAAGAGGATGAAAAGCCGATGGTCGTTAGGAGACACTTCACTTGTCATTTCAGATGACCTGTATACTGAATCTGGGGTCCTGAGATGAGCAAAGCCAAAACTGAGCCGGATCATCAACATACAAGCTACAAAGGTGGTTTTACATTTGTGTCCGCTGACTGTGCCATGAGACACTCCAGAAGATCTGCACACCTGCTCATTCAAACAACCAGCCAATCACCAAATCAAGATAGGAGGTCAAGAGCCTCTGTAAATGCTCCATTCACCCCGAACATCAGAATGAGGAAGAAGCATCTCAGTGACTTTGGCCATGGCCTGGTTGATGGTTGGTGTCAGACAGGCTGGTTTGAGATGTTCTGCAGGTGAAAACCTGATGAACTAATAAAATATTGTAACTGATTAAAGGTGACAGGTGCAAAGGTGATTTTATACGTGTCACGTACTTTACAGCACTGTGAAATTCTTTTCTTCGCATATACCAGTGATGTTAGGAAACTGGGGTCAGAGCACATGATCAGCCATGATACAGCACATCTGTAGCACTGAGGGTTAAGGGCCTTGCTCAAGGGCCCCAAGAGTGGCAGCTTGGTGATACTAGGACTGGAACCTACAACCTTCCAATCAGTAACCCAGAGCTTTGACCACGGAGCTCCCTCTTCTCCAGGAAAGCCATGCTACAGTAGCAGGAATAATCACTCTTTACAGTCATTGTGAGTAAAACAAGAATCACAAAATGCACAGCATAAATATGGATTTTCTTCTGAAAATGTTGGGAAGGTAAAGCCAATTTTTTCGTTTTAATATATATTCAAGACTAAAGCTGAATATGAAACAATAATTGTGAAATGAATTAGAACTCATCACCTTTGTGCAATGAAGTCGCATGCAAAATCTTACGATGTATTTTAAAAGCGGCAACATGATCAACATCACACTTCTGTTTTTTATTTAAAACGGAGCCTTAAATTATTGCAGGATCATAAATAATAAATATTTGATATATGAGGACATGTATTAAGATTATAATGGCAGATACTATATCAGTAATTTGGGGAGTGTGGTTTACCTGGAGAAGAGAAGCTCCAGCATGCACTAAGAGAAGAAGGTGAGCTGACAGAGGCAGTGTGATGCTCTGGGTGATGTTCTGCTGAGAAACCTTTGGTCCTGGCATTCATGTGGCATTCATACAGACAGAGTCTCACAGTGGATTAGTCACCATGGTAACTAACACCTTTACATAAGAGTTTTTTCTTCTTCACATGCTGAACACCTGTGCTCAGGACTGAGACGGATCTATCTGGGTTCTGTTCAACACCAACATATTCATTCATTCTGCCTTATAGCAAAAAGAATCCAGACTCTTCCCATATACAGTACAGTACATGACCACACAGGACAAAAGCACTTTTTGATCGTCACTCTGGACAAGAGCATCTGCACAATGTACATGATCAGGAACAGAACCCAAACATCTCTCATACTGTATGTACAGACACATAAATATGCTCTCACGTGTCTCTTCTCTTGCTAATGTAAATTATTCCATTTCACTCAGATGCAGACCTTCTGACTTTCTGCTCTCATCGTTTTCTTCACCTGTCAGCTCTGCATCAGTCCTCTGTGGGTTCTTTCATCTTCTCATCTCTCTAGGTGAGGTGTAGACATCCACTCATTATCTGCTCTCCATGACTCCTTCTCAGCCTCACACTCATCTCATGCTGTCATAGTGAACTTTCAATATTTTACTACATAGAGTTCTGCACACTACAAGTTTCCTCAAGTGAAAAAAGGACCATGGAACATCTCCAACAAGAAGTTGTGGATTTTATAACATCTTTTTTTGTTCAATTTGTTCTCTTGTTAACTCTGTTTTCTAAAAAAAAAAGAAAAGAAAAAATAATATACTGTATATTCTGAGAGTTTTTGTGAAATATGATGAAGCCAAAAAAATCCCTTCTTTAATTTGGTCTTGATATTTATTTTGCTTGTTCTTTTTTCTTTTTTCTTTTTTTTTTCTTTCTTTTTTTTTTTTAATAAAGTGTTTAATATTGAATGTGTGTATTCAGGTGATTTGGTCAGTCCTGTCTGTCTGACTTCAGATTAATGACCTGATATTTTACTTCAAAACAGTAATAAATTCCATATATATATATATATCACTTCTCCTCCAGACCCTCAAACAAAATGCTTGAAATAAATGTTTTATTTTGGTGGATTTTTTTGTACTTTATGTTTTTACTAAGTGAAAACAACAAGTGTGGAAGTCTGTGCTATAAAAACTCATTTTCAGTCATTTTCATGCTGCTGTAATCATTTTGGAAGATAATTGCGACCCCTCATGACGACGCCCACGCATGAAACACGCTAAATGGCCTCCACCCACCTCTTCCTCTTTTCCTCTTTCCTCCCCTACGTTATTCCTCTCACACTCATCTGAGTGAAATCTTCTCCATAAAAACTATGATTTGGATCTTCATGCTGCAGCTGTGTAATGAGTCGATGTTGTGGATGGAGTGGAGACAGTGTTAGCATGCTAGCTGCTTTCTCCTTACAATGAGTCAAACAAACTCCATGAAAGCTGGAAATCTGATCACACTAACAATCAGCTGCACTGATCTGACACTAAATAAAAAAACTGTAATGAGGCAGAGGTGATGGTTAGAGAACCTGAGAGGAAAAAGATTCAATAAGAAACCCATCCTCATCATAAATTCAAGGTTTTTTATTTAGCACAAAAATATTTATATACAGAAAACATCTTGCAGTGAAACGGAAACCTGATTGGCTGCTTCAAAAATTCTTAATTAGATAAAAGAGACAATAAATATAAAATAAAAACAAATTGTATGAAATGAATGATGTATGACGATAACAAACCAAAAACAGTGACATGATGATGTACAGTAATGTGCTGTGTGTGATTGGAGAACTGAGCGTAAAGAAAAGTGCAGTTATAAATCATTCCTTTCTTTTACTCTACATTTTTTCTCAAATAGCACAAAGATGTAACCAGAAATCTCACTGTACATTTATCATGAAGTGTGTGAGTTCTACAAGTTCACTGATGGAGACTTGAGTTTAAAACCTTTTGTAGTAATCATCAGCCATGGATTCATGGGTACGTGTTTAACATCCACAGGAATATGGTGTATCTTCAGGCAGTAGATGTGAGCACAAGTGTTCCTCATCTGCAGCATGTGTTCACTTCACCGTGTAACATATTTATTGCTCTGTGTTTGGGCTAACATGCTAACACTCTCTGACTCATGTCTAACGTGTTCCCCACGCTGAAGAGCAAAAACACACAGATGAGACCTGGGTTCATGAGCAAGTTCGGGTCCGTCAGTATGATTGTCCCAGAATGTGAGCAGTGATCTCCACTGGCGCTGGATCTACTCGTCCACAACAACAACAACACACTCCTGGGGGGGATTGGTAGCTCCAGAGGTTAAGGTGCTGGGTTACCGATCGTAAGGTCGGGGGTTCAAGCCCCGGTATCGCCAAGCTGCCACTCTTGGGCCCTTGAGCAAGGCCCTTAACCCGCTATGCTCCAGGGGCCGTATCATGGCCGACCCTGCGCTCTGACCCCAGTTTCTAAGCAAGCTTGGATATGCGAAGAACAAATTTCACTGTGCTGTAATGTTTATGGTGCTCCTTAACTGTGACGGTCACATTGATGGTTTTCTCCTCATAATAATCTGTGATCCTCACTTTTCATTGGGTTTGAGGAGGTCTGGGTTCTGAGCAGGACACTTGAGTTCTTTCACTCCAACCTTCTCACATCATGTCTTCATGGAGCTTGTCTACTCTACAGGAGCATCATCATGGTGGAACAGTCTTTTAGGAATCTTAGTTCCAGTGAAGGAGCATACAGTACCTTTTCTTCCTGTGGTGAAGGAACATGGATTAAACAGTTCTTTAATCTATTTATTGTGTTGATGCTGTTCCCAGTAACATTTTATTGCATTCATGTAAAAAGCTTTTATAAACATCATCAGATGTCTGTGGTCCTCTGATCACTGTTTAGTTTCATTTCACACTGTGTTTTAAAGGAGACGAATCTGTGTGCATTTACAAGAAACTAAATGTAAAAAAGAGAAAAGTCTTAGAGACAAAAAGAGGTGTTTTATTGAATATGTGATAAATAACAATGTTGATTCTGTAAAAAGAAAAGTGCGGATGATGAATTAAAGGCACAGTGTAGTGAAAGGTTTCAGCTCTTTGTAGATCTGCTATTAATGCCTACAGCTCCAACCTCCACTGTATGATGGATGACTTGGAAATGTTTTTAGAACTGAGTTGTAAACATTCCTGAGATGTGACTTTACTGGGAGAAGAGAAAACAAATTAAAGTGTGTGACCTTAAAAATGAGCTCTACATGCAGTACACAACTTTTACTCCATATTCATATACGGTAATAAGATCTTACTCCTGATCAGGGTGTGTTCGATTTAGAGCACACACACACACACACACACACACACACACACACACACACACACACGCGCGAGCTGTAAGCTTGTATCTTCACAGAAATAAGTACACTAGATCCTCTGAAATATCAGTGTGTGAGATACAGATGTAAACCACAGCTGGTTCTAAGTCACACATTCTGTGGATCTCCTCAATGTAACAAACCTCTGGAGCGTTCTTCTGAAGGCACTTGAGATCATAAAGACATTGATATGCGTGGCACATTGTTAGGATTAGTTCAGAACAAAAGAGTATTGGTGTGTGTGTGTGTGTGTGTGTGTGTGTGTGTGTGTGCTACAAATACACAAAATCCCTTCATCACAAAACTACACAATTATTCCTCCACAGCAGTAGAGAAGCCTCCTACCATTAGAAGACCTCGTCACGTCTCTCGTTACCGACGCAACTGTGGTGCTTTTTCTCGACTTCAGCACGAAGCAATATAACACACTGCTGCTGCTCTTTTGTACTGCTGCTAATCCACATCTGTCTGTCACTTACATCGAATTCATTCAGGAAGATATTACATCTTCCTCACACATTCACATTCACACTGCAAAGGAGAAATAAACCACTTCTTGCGTGCAGATTGAATTTATTTCATATAAAATGTGTCTCACTGCATAATGCACTCGATTTCTGAACACTCAAATATATCTACAGAATCGTGTTCACAGTTAATAATATATTGGTGGAAGATATTTAAAGCACCAGACTGAACAAAATAAAAGGAGGAATCCTGAGGAAAAAAATTAAATAAAATAAAAATAAAATTACAGCTTTCTACATTTCTATTTTATTTTACATTTAATAATATTATAGGAACCAAACTCACAACGAACATGTATAATCAACTCACGTGAGGTCGTCACTCTGAATCAGAAAATAATAAATAAATGAATTTATTAATTAATATTTTTACCATGTGGAGCAAGAAAGAATAATTAAAAGGTGAAATGCATAAAATAATATCAGTGACAGAAAAAAAGAAAATATTAGCAATATAAAATATAAAAAGAGTGAAAAAAGAGTAAATAATCAACACAATAACAACACAATAAACTAAATGAATGGGAACAATTATAAATGATAAAATACGCTTATAAATATATGCTATATCAATATAAATAATGATTTTTGCACTCTGAGAGAGCGGGGCTAATTACAATATAAATTAAAATATAGGTTCAGCATTTATTTAACATTTAAATTCAACATACACACAAGTTACATTTATATTTATTAATTTTACTAATTTACTGTCTACAAAAAGCCTCTAAACACACACACACACACACCCAAACAAAAGAACACACAAACACACACACACAAACACACAAAAAAAGTGTTTT
>JAAIIK010000077.1:3970139-3981247 GCA_014706435.1 Silurus glanis
TGTGTGTGTGTGTGTGTGTGTGTGTGTGTGTGTGTGTGTGTGTGTGTAAAATAGTTTGCACCAGACACTGATTAAGCCACCAAGACCTTGTGATATACTGCATTGCCCAACCTATTACATTTGTGCAGTCTCATCACATCTCATGAGCAGGTTTTGAGTCACATACGCTGGATCTCCTGAGCTCCTGATCTCCTCAATGTTTTCTATTAGATCCCTAACCCAATCCTCTTTACAGCCATCAGGGTCAATCCCAGTGCAGTTTCCTTTTCTTTATAATAACAAATACATACAATAAATATCTATAACGTGTAACTGTTTACAAGGATTTACATGGAGTATCACCACCATGATTCAGAGTTTTGTAGAGTTTCATGAATGGGGGTGGAGTAAAAATGTTTTGTTTTTTCTAAACAGTAAATGAGATTATTTTAATGACTAAAGTTACTTTGGAACCAAAGCTACAGTTAGACAGTCATTTCTCAGGCGACATTTCACACAGTGAATTAACACACAAACATAACTCATTGTGACATTTCACACAATGCCTTCGGTTAAAACTATACTTATCTCTGGTCCTTCTACTTTTGAATTGGTTGAACTGGAAAATGATGCTTGGACCCGATTTCCCGATGCATACTCTTTATAGATATAACTGTTCATATTAATATTATATAATAGAAAATATTTCGAAAATTATGACCAAGAGCTACCTCTGCTGCAGAGGATCAGAATGATCAAAAACCACATACAGTAAATGCTTCTGGAAGTTCAAGTGGCAGATATATTTTAAAATCCACTGTTCAGAGAAGACTGCGTGAGTCAGGCCTTAATGATCAAATTGTGGCAAAGAAACTATTGCTTCAGAATAATAGCAGGCAGAAGTGACTTGCTTTGGTTCAGAAACACCAGGAATGGACATTAGATCAGTGGGAAACTGTTCTTTTGTTTGAGTCCAAATATATTTTTATTATATAATTTTTTTTATTTCATTTAAGTTACATATAAAATCTTCTACTGTAAAGCCCATTTTCTATCTCAGGGGTGAGAAGTCCCTCAGTGGTGAAACATCTACAGCTCCCATGATAATCAATGTGGCATTTTACACCAAGTTCTGTTTCTTGCATTAGCTCTATATGAGAAGTTTTGCACTGAAGAGGTTTGTGTTGCACTACAGCATGAAGGTCACAGGCTGAGATACACTTCACCACTTGAAACACACTCTGATGCTGCTCATATCTCTGGTTGCAGGTTTGATGTTTCCACACTTGTATGGATTTTATGTGCATTGTGAATCAGATAGTTGTGTATATTAAATGAAACAGAAGTATTTGAACGCCACGCGTTTGTGGTTTGACCTCCTGCTTGTCTGAATGTAATAAATCAAGAACGAAAACGCCACCCTGCAGGTTCCACGCTTCGATGAAGTAACTGCTCACGTTAATGAATCCCCCTAAAATACAGTGTTTAATCACATCAAATGGTTTTAATGATGCAGCTGAATGTTCCAGTTTACAAAGAAAACGCTTGGTCTTTAAACGCCTCTTAATGACCCTCCTGCTGTGTGTTAAAACACAGTGTGGAAGCAATAATACACACACACTCACTACATATGCTCCAGAAAATTGCCTGGATTTGAGCAGAAGCTAAACTGAGGCGAAGGTGAACAAGATTGTTGCCAGGCAACAGCTCAGCTGTTATACAACAGCATTAGGTACCAGTAGACACGAGAACACTAAGCTTATAAAAGCTTTTGAAAGTGGCCCCATGTGGCCATGGCTTCAGGTAAAAATCATTCATTTCAAATACATAGTATGTTCCACAAACTTCTCAATCTTCTCCTGACCTCAACTCTATAAAGAAAGCATTCTCATCAGCCTAATGACCAGCATCGAGCCGAAGTAGTCTCATTATTGGTAAATGGTAGGTTTGAGTGTAGTTTATTTCCTCCTGATGAATGTCTAATGAAATAAAATGAGAAAAATAATCAGTCACTACATTATGAGGAAAACTGAATCTATATGGAATTTGTAAATGAATCCTGCTCCGTTTAGTAGGAAGACATCAGGAGCCACTTGTGTATCAGTTACAACAGTCTGAAAATAATCCTGTACATGAGAACTGTGTATGAGTGTAGGATGGAGGGAATGATGGATGAGTAGATGTTTTATTGAAGGTAATTCTAGTGTTACAACAGACATCACACTATTTATTAACTAAAGTGAGATTAAATATGAAAAAACAGCTCCAGAAGCGTGGGGCCGCCTTCCCGTGGGCTCACCACCTGCAGGAGGGACCGTAAGGGACGGTGCTGTGAGGATTGGGCAGCAGTCGAAGGCGGGGGCCTGCTTAGACTGCTGCCCCCGCGACCCGAATTACGGATAAGCGGGAGAAAATGAATGATGAATGAATGATGAGCTCCAGAAGCCAGGGGAAGTAGGTTCTAGTCTGAGTTGTGTTCTGACAGCAGTGAGATTATTCTGGAGATCAGACCCAGTGCAGTAACAGATTGTGGTGCAGTCTGTCTCTAAAGGTGCCCTCCATTGTGCTTCATCCTCCAGATAAAGAGAGAAGAGTGAAGTTTTCTTAATCACAATACTGTACAGAATTGTGCACTGGCTACAACAGACTGATTGAGTTCAAGGGATTGGCCTTCATCCACAGAAGGAGCTCAGTCTCTACTCTGTCTTTTCTTCTACAATGTTTCTGTGTTGCTTTCTTCAAAGGACCAGGTACCTGTAGGTCTTCAGTTCAACACCATATGTCTTGACAGGAAATATCAGGGGTTTTGAACTCCTGAGGTTCATAATCATTCATCAACTATGAAAAATGTTCATCATGTGCCACAGAAGCAGCCTGTTCCATCCAAATAAAATAAAAAATGTTTTCCAGAAAGCAGAGACATTTTCCAGTGACGCCTCAGACTGAAATTATTCTGGATGATTCCACACATCTGCTCAGCATATAGTATTCTGAGATCAACATGATCAGAGTCTGCAGCTATGAGTTCCCTCAGCTCCCTTTCAGGAACTCGAGCTGCGTCGGAACGCTTTGGGAATGTGCCCGCGTGGGAAAATTGGAAATTGGACGCTGTCCGTCACCGGCGGGTGACGTCATGACCAGGAAATAAAAAGCGCACGTGGAGTGAGGCGCGCGCCAGGTTCTGTTTGTTCACGAAGCAATCTGTGTGTATGTGTTGAATTGTCTGTCAATTAAAAAAAAAAAAATATATATATATATATATAAAAATTTGCTGCATCCCTGCACACCATGGTGGTCCTGCAGGCATATCAGGCTGAATTGCTGCATGAGCTGGATGTGGGAGGTGCCCCGAGTGACCAGTTCACGAGCTTCGCCAGACGGCAGACCTGACTTTCAGAGCCACTAAAGAGACTGTTCCATGGCCGCCCTAGTCTCGACAGAGAGGCACTTCTGGCTCACCCTCTCCTAAATGTCCGACAGGGATAGGGCCGTTCTGCTCTGTTCCTCCCACGCAGCTTTCATGGGGCTGCGCCCGCTGAGCCTCAACCCACCACCTCCCATTAGGAGGTACAGACACTGAGCGTTGTGTCTCACACTTCCCCTGTCAGTCTCAACTGATACCCCTAAGAGAATTCCTGGCAGCCTGGAAAGCGCTGCCAAACGTGTCTCAGTGGGTCCTGCCCACTGTAGAGCGAAGCTATTCGATTCATTTCGAGTCTCGTCCGCCCCGTTTCAACGGGGTTCTTCCCACTCTGGTGGGAACCAAGCAGGCTCTGGTCATGGAAGTAAACACTCTCCTGAGAAAGGAGGCCATCGAGGTGGTCCCTCCATCAGAACGAGAGTCCGGGTTCTACAGCCGGTACTTCATAGTTCCCAAAAAGGACGGTGGGCTGCGTCCAATTTTTGATCACCAGACAGATTACCAGAATCGGGTTCTGCCGTTTGGCCTTGCCCTCTCACTTAGCACCTTCACAAAATGTGTCAATGCGGCTCTGGTCTCCCTGAGGCTTCAGTGTATCCACATCCTTGCTATTGGCTCGATCAGAGCAGTTAGCTGTCCGGCATCAAGGTGTCGTTTTTCGCTTACATGAAGGTGTTGGGGTTGCGGCTGAACGCTGGGAAGAGTGTGCTTTCTCCATTACAGAGAACCACCTATCTCAACATCATATGGGATTCGACTACTTTGCGTGCGCAGCTTTCCCCTGCCCACATTGTGGAATTCGCTGCTCACGTCCAATTTTGACTGATTACATATTATTTTAGAGCGTGGACAAGATCTCAGGCATTTTAAAGACCTCCATGAATGATGCACAAATGACAAGCGTCCTGAACGGGGATTGCCAGAATCACACCTGGAGCAAGACCTAGAGAGAGTTTTTATAGAGACTATGCCTTCAATCTTACCCTGAAATTGAAATGTTGAGCCATCTTCTCAGCTCACCACCTGCAAGAAAGGTTCTATGGCAGTCCAGGAAGGTGCATGTGATGGACAGTTTCAGATAAATACTTTCCACTATGCTTGTGAGTCTCTGGAAGACACTAGTGTAGGTGGATTAAATATAATTTTAATAAGGACTTCTCATGTACTGTGTGACACCAAGAACATACAGAATGGACAATGTTCACCTGCTTAATAGTGAACTGGTAGCTGCCTGAGGCTGTGGTTGGAAAGCTTTTTGTGTTAGGACCAGTGATGGACTCAAACAGTGAGGGAAGCTGTCAAGTTTCAAAAGTAGATCTTCCAATTAGTGCTCACAGAGTGCTCTCCTGATTCACTCATGAGGTGTAGGAGAGCCAGAAGAGCTGTAGCAAAAGCAGTTTCCATGGAAAAAGAGGATGAGATATGTATGGCAGGAGATTTTGAAGGCACTGGAAAGGTTGGGGTTGTGTGGTTGACATAGCAATTAAACTTTGCTTGGCAATTTTATGTGGTGCTTTTGTGTAGAAAACCGAAATAGTGGTTATTAAAAAAAATAGCACCTGTGTTGGAGAAGAGTAAAATGCTCCCTTCTGCTGAGAGACTTTGCTCCTGGTTGAGGAGCGTAAATTCTTGTTCATTAATAAGAGTTAAAGCTGAAAGTGCTTCTTTTAAAATAGAGAGGTGCTAGTGAGGGTGTCTCAGGAACGTGTATCAGGCACATCTTACTGGACAGAGATCCTACGGCAATCCCAGGACCTGCTGGAGATATTAGATACCATAGATAACATGGATTAATCTGGAATTGGAATCTGAGCTAGATGTTTAGAGAGACAGCATCTTATTCAGATGTGGCTTTTCTCGAAGAACATGTTTTTTTTTTTATCTCGAGAACATTAGCAGATGAATGAGCGAATGATTATAGACAATAATGTATTTAGGACTAATGGCAAATCAGTAGGTGTTTTAGAGAAGAGTTATGGAGTTTAACCGCTGTACATGATGGATAGAGAGAAAGATTGACAGAGGGATAAAGGGATGGAGAAAGAGAAGTAGAGGGAGAGAGAGAGAGAGAGAGAGAGAGAGAGAGAGTCTCCAGCTCTCCAAGCTCTTCTCCACCTGCTCCCTACTCTCACCACAAATCATAAAATCATCCGCAAACATCATAATCCATGGAGACTCCTGTCTGACCTCGTCCGTCAATCTGTCCATCCCCACTGCAAACAGGAAAGGTCTTAGAGCCGATCCTTGCATTTCCACTTCCACCTTGAACCAGTCTGTCGTTCCTACTGCACACTTCACTGCTGTCACACTGTCCTCATACATGTCCTGCACCACCCTCACATACTTCTCTGACACACCAGACTTCCTCATACAATACTTAGTGAAGTTTTTACTGACATGGGTTTAAAGTATTTTCCAATGAGTCATTAAAACATAGCACAGTTTCCATTTCCCCACAGTTTACTAAAGTCTCTAAACAACAGTGGAAACATCACAGTGTCAGTCAGAAGGACGGGATTCTTCAGCCAGTCTTCTGGCAGCATGGATTAATTTTCTCTGGATTTATTGCCAAATTTCAATGCTGTGAAGACGGGTGGACGTCTGGAAAAAGTCGAAGGTAAAAGTCTATAATGAGATAATGATAGTTACATAAGGAACAATAATGTAGTAATCAGTATTAATGTTATGTAATGAGGCAAGAATCATGTATATTATATTATGAATAAATATAATAGTAGAGTTTTTACAGCTCCACTGCACACACACCTGAAACAAGGCTACAGCAATAACACAACAAACACTCCTCAAAATAAGACACAAAAAATAACTGGAACTTAAAAGTGGTGCTGAAGGTAAAAGAAACAGATGTGCACGGTTCTGAGATTTCTGGGAAGTGTAGTTCTTGTCCACTTCTTCCTACACTGACAAATAATACAAATGATAATAAAGTGCTTTGATTTTTCATTCTTTTATAATTTAGTACAACTGATTGTTTATCTTGAATTATTATTAGTGCTTGAACATAAGTCAATTCTTGTAAATATAAACAGTAATCAAATGCAGGACCTGTGTTAATTAAGGCCCATTATCTGTGAAGTTCTCAACCCCACAACCTGACCTCTGCAGGAAGCAGGGACTGGTGTGGTGGGCTTTTGGCTCGAGGGGATTTTAAATGAGTTTGGAGCAGGCAGAGAGCTATTTCATATAAAAGGGCTTCCATAATTCCTGCTCCCTGGAGAGAGACTGAACCTTTAGGGGACTGTAAGCTCCATGAGAGATGTTTGAGATAATGTACATGGTGTTCTGTTGTACAGATTTTCTCAATATCCCTGGAACTTACAGCCCTCACAAGGGTCAGGTACCAATAAACTCAATTTAATAGCACTTGCAGGGTAAAACTCTTCCTCTTGTTTTAAACCTGGGAGAAAGAAAACACTTCATATGTTGGAAATTTAATTAAAAAAATACCTTCAATAACACTAAAGTGCTGTAATTTTGGAGTTCTGAAAGGGTTTTTGTTTGGATTCCTGTGTCATTTTATCTTTATTTTTTAAAAAGCTGATTTCTAGCTGTTCCACTTAGTCTTTCTTTATACAAGACACTTTCATCAATTGAACAAAATAAAAAAACAGCTCACAGTAGAACGTTGGTGGTGAAAAATCTGAAACAGCTGAAACACAAGCGAAGTCTAAAGGATCATCTCTGAACTGGCCTGATCCAGAATAAAGCTATCTTACTGATAAAGACCATGAGCACTTCTGTAGCCTATAAAAATGTAGAACGCACAGGAGTCTCAGGAGGTCCTCAACTGTTCTGGGTAGTGGCCCTTAGGCTTCCTCTGTGCTAAGAACATCCACAGTAAAGTCACCTTACAAGAATGCAGCAATGTTTCTGACTTGTTTCACCTCCTGCCTGCTGTATGTGTTCTGAATTTTAATGCAGTTTCAGCATTTAACCAGTTCTGGTCCCTTCATTGAGACTAAAGAAACTACTGCATCATTACACTGGATTGGGCTTAAAGAGATTGTGAAAAGGACTACTGAATTCATTATAGGACTCATGGGAGTTAATGATCAGCTTTAATGGACCGTAATAGGTCCTTATTGGTTCTAGGAACTGAATGTGACTTTTACTGAGGCTTTAACAGTGCAGAGATACTTCTTACTAATGAGATGTCCATGTAATAGCGCCGGCACTCCAGAGCGCTGTGCACAAGTTTCTAAATCAAGATGTTGCCATTGTATTCCATGATCATGCATCTAAGAATGACATTTTTAAATATTCTGAAAACCTGGCCATTGAATAAATCCCTATAGCAATATATAACATCCATTGTGGCCAGAGGTAAATGTGCTTTTCTAATCATCCCTGTCCTGAATGTGGAGCAGGATTTAAGCACACTAAAGATCGAGCTTGGTGAATCAGTCAGTGAGATTTTACAGTCAATCAAAAGATGAAGGAGAAAAGATCATGAGAAAAAGTATTTCGCTTAATGGCTGAATTTCATTTGCTGTATTTAAATGTTGGAATGAAATCATATCCTCAAAAATGGCTAAAGGTAGGCTGTGACGATGTTATCTGAGATGGCATATGATGGGGTCAAATGTGATACTCACAATATTATAAAATCTTTGTGTCATAAATCCATCATATGTGCTGCATTTCAGTGCTACATTCTGCCTCCTGAACATGAACCTGTAATGCAAATAAAGATGCATCTCTGTAAGGGTCTGGACATTTTGGGACGGTTCGTGCTTTGGCCACCAGATGCCGCCACTGTGCCCCTACTAACTATTTCCTTCTCCCTATTCCCTAAGCCCTAACTGCTTCATGTCTTCCACCTTCTCCTTGTTTGTTGTGTGTATTTGAGTTACCCTTTGGTGGAGGAGTGCAGGCAGGGTGGAGTGGGTGGAGAAGAGTGTAGGCAGGAGTGATTTGTGATAGAAGAGTATCTGTGAGAGTGAAAGGGAAAGTTTATAGGACTGTGGTGAGACCTGAGATGTTGTATGGATTAGAGACAGTGGCATTGAGTAAAAGACAGGAGGTGGAGCTGGAGGTAGCAGAGCTGAAGATGTTGAGATGTTCGTTGGGAGTGACGACGATGGACAGGATTAGAAATGAGTTTATTAGAGGGACAGCGCATGTAGGACGTTTTGGAGACACGGTGAGGGAGGTGAGATTGAGATGGTTTGGACATGTGCAGAGGAGGGACGTGAGGTATATCAGTAGAAGAATGCTGAGGATGGAGACACCAGGAAGGAGGAAAAGAGGAAGATCAAGGAGAAGGTTTATGGATGTGGTGAGAGAAGACATGCAGGTAGTTGTTTGAAAGAGGCAGATGTAGAGGACAGGGGGGGATGGAGACGGCTGATCTGCTGTGGCGCCCCCTAATGGGAGCAGCCGAAAGAAGAAGAAGAAGAAGAAATGTTTTGTGGATGTTTGTCTTGGCTCAGAAGTTCAGTGGAATGCAGTGGCATATGATTAGCGACACCTAATTTGTTTACACACTCATCACACACTGTGGGTGGTCCTTCACACTAACCATAACTCTAACAGCCCTCCCTTTAACACACACACACACACACACACACACACACACACACACAGCTGAACTCTAAAAGTGACCTTCAGCCACAGGTTTCTCTCCAAACAGCACTGAATTGGAATCAATGGCTTTTTTCTGAGTAGTTGTTGTTTATTAGTGTAACTATTGGAATTAGCTGACAGGAGGATTAGCAGTGTGAAGCTCCACGTGTCAGCCCGGCTCCCAGTTGAGGCACGTGTGTAATTTGCTACACTTCCTGCAGAGAAGATGTTTGTGTGGCTTTTACTGAACAGCGTAAGTGTAATTGTGTGAAAACAAACAGTCACAGATGTTGTACAGAGTTCACACACTGTGTCACACAGTTGGCAGCTACACAAACACATCACACACTTAGACAAAGCCTGTGACTGTAGAAGTTCTTCCATGGCAGCCAGAAGGAAAGCACAGGAGGTTTCACTGAGCTTTACCTTCTGAACTTTGTTGTGCTGATTGGCCTTCACAAGTCTCCTGTGTGCTGTTCTTTTGGTTCAAACAGACACTAACCAGCAGTTCACAACATTCATATGGAGTAAATATTATTGTTTATCAGGAATTCCCTTCACTGGAACTAATCCACCATGACGATGCTTCTGGACACACAGCAAGTTCCATGAAGACATGTTGTTAGAAGGTTCGTGTGGAAGAACTGGAGTGTCCTGCACAGAGCCCTGACTTCCTTTAACCCCACACACATTTGGGATGAACTGTAACACCGACTGATCTCCAGACCTCCTCACTAACACCAGTGTCTCATAGCTGAATGATCATTAATCCCAAATCAACACACCAAAATCTAATTCAAAGTCTTTCCCAAAGAGTGAAGATCATTATACCAGTAAAGAGTGGAATGGGATGTTCTATAAACTCATAAGAGTGATGGCCATTTGGAATAAAAGACCTTCAGTAGAAGCATCACCATGGACTGATCCATGTGTCAGAGGTGCTCTTGAAAAACATAACTTGGAGACGATAGTTTAAGATGTTCTTCAGGTTGGATACCATTATCTTCTCTGTAAGGGTTTCCAATGAATTTAGAATGAGTCTCTGCCTCAGCTGGTCAGCTCCAGCATGATGGGTTCTCACAGGAACGTGAAGAACTGCAGACATTTAGCAGGCCACTGTTACTCATAGACCTCTCTGTGTTGCGACACACACACACACACACACACACACACACACACACACACACACACAGTCTGTCTTTTGTTCAGCGTTTGACAGCATCCATTCTATGACCTACTGCTTAAACAGCAGAGCTCCTGTAGTAGGAGACTCACTCAGCTCAGTGCTACAGGAGATGGTTCAGACCAACACTGCTCACACTGTACACCTACTGTACCAGCTGTTCTACTTCAAAACCTTCATTAAAACCATCTCCAGATGCTCCAGCTGTGTTCCTGCAGTGATCAAACATCCTGAACATTCCCATAGACTTACTCTGAGATGTTTAGATGTTTAGATCTCGGGTCAAAATGTTCAAACACCAACCTTCAAAATTTACACACACCTGCATACTGACGGCCTGAAGATGGTCTCCTCTCACACACACTCTCATTCTATCCTTCTCTCAAACAACCCATCCTCTATCAATCGACCACTGCGCACACACACACACACACACACACACACACACACACACACACACACACATTCTCTCTCTCCATATGTCTTTCTTTCATTTTTACCCTTTCTGCTTCCCTGTCTTCTACTATAATTACACTCTCTCCATCTATCACTCTTACACGCTGTCTGATTGTCTGGATGTATCAATATTTGTCATCTATCTTTTTTTTTTTTTTTTTACCAGTAACCATCTGTCTGTCTGTCTGTCTGTCTGTCTGTCTGTCCATCTGTCTGTCTGTCTGTCTGTCTGTTGAACTTTCAAATTGGTTTTCCCAAACCATCTTTAATGTGTTTTATGACGACCTTCACCTCTCTTTTATTCCCATTTACACTGTTACAGTACTTCATGTGTTGGACTCTCGGTGCTGCGCTCTCAGTGTAACGTGTAAACATGTGTAACAGTATAAATGTGTAACGTGTAAATGTGTAACGTGTAAATGTGTAACGTGTAAACATGTGTAACGTGTAAATGTGTATCAGTGTAAATGTGTAACAGTGTAA
>JAAIIK010000077.1:3985114-4001392 GCA_014706435.1 Silurus glanis
CACACACACACACACACACAAACGCATGCACACACACACACACACTCACACGCATGCACTCACAAACGCACGCACACACAAACGCATGCACTCACACACGCACGCACGCACACACACACACACACACACACACAAACGCATGCACTCACACACCCTCTCTCTCTCTCTCTCTCTCTCTCTCTCTCTCTCTCTGGTAGTAATGCAGGGTTGGTAAAAGGAATTGGTGGAAAAACAAGGCAGAGAATCTCCAGGAGACACGACTAGAGCCTATAGACAGACCTGAATCAGCATTTCTGACCTTAATTTGCAAAATGCACTTTCATGTCTCTATTCATATCACTGAAATATTAAATATTCAATGTTTGCAGTGATTGAGTTTTATTTAATGTTAATATAGTAATCCTACACCATATATATATATATATGAATAATGTGCTGTGATCAAGATTCAGTTCCTCGTGGGTTTAATATGGTGGTAAATTTCTGGTGGCTGCTCTGAGGAGACATATGATCTGACTCCATGCCAGGAGAATCTGTGTGTAATGAATACAATTATAATGAATAGCATGTGTTGGAGCGGTCATGTCACGAACATAAACCAAGTACAGCTAAATAGACACATCAAGTACTGAATAATGTTTAGGAAAATAATAATTGGCCAATAGACACGAGTAAACATAAACACTGAAATATATACAGTGAATTAGCATTAACAATGAATAATTAATAATAGTAATTATTAGTAGTATTTTATATCAGTGAATATCTCATACTGGGGTAAACAGGATGAGGATGATGAGGATTGTATTGTATAATCCATTCACCATAAAACTCTCAATAAACTCGTATCTCAGTAGAAGAAGAGCAGTCAGGGTCTCGGGGTACAGGAGCACCGAGGATGTGTGTGTGTGTGTGTGTGTGTGTGTGTGTGTGTGCGGTTTATAGTCTACACTGATTCTCTGGTTGTTGTCATCAGATGGAGTAATCGATTTCTTCTGGATTTCCACATCTCCATACACAGCACTTAGAATTTTACATACAGTACATGTATATATTATGGTGTGAAGGTTTTTTTATACACCTGTTTATTTAATTCCATCGATAGTCATCAGTAAAAATGAGAAACTACAGAAGGTCTTGTTTGAAGGTCTTGTTAGAAGTGTTCTACACTTCCAGTCACCAAAGTGGACCGAAGTTTTATTGCCTTAAAGGGAATTTAATACACACTTATAAATCTGATCGTTCCTCCTGGAGAGAGTTGAGAACACATCGAAAGTGTGCAAAGTGTCACCAGGAACACGGTTCATACATCATCATAACTGCATGATTCTGGACAGTGGAAGGAAACTGGAGAACCAAAGAACCTGGATGAAACCCACATGAAGATGGAAAGAACACGCACAGGAATTTCACTTCAAATTGGGGGAGTGTCTGTCACTTTACTGGGTTAGAACAAAGGATTTTACTCCATAGAAATGCTGTAAAATAAGTTAATTATATATAAAAGAGTAAAAAGTTTTTAAAAAAAGATAAATTAATTAATGAGCAGGAACTTTAAAACGTGTGTAGTGCACATCTGGAGTTTTCTCTGCAAACATCACTGGAGCATTTCATTCTCAGCCAAGTGAGGAAGTGAAGTATGGCTTTCCACACAAACAAGCATGAATTTAAGAAGACTTACAGAACAGTACACACACACACACACACACACACACACACACACACGCGTGCACACGCACACACACACGCACGCACACACACATGCATTATACAGAAGCTCTGAGAAATACGACTAAATGAAATTATAAACATCTGTGCTGGGAGTTTATGAAAGACACACATATGTATGTATATACAGAACATATATATATATATATTTTTTGTGTGTGTGTGTGTGTGTGTGTGTGTGTGTGTGTGTGTGTGTGTGTGTGTGTTTCACTCTGGCAGCAAAAGGTCTAAATCATTCTTCAGTAAGATTATGTTTTTCCTTTTTTGCATGCTCCTGAGCAGACGTGTGTGTGTGTGTGTGTGTGTGTGTGTGTGTGTGTGTGTGTGTGTGTGTGTGTGTGGAAACCAGACCAGATGGTTTTCCGTTTGGTTTCCACTACAGCATGGATCCCGAGAGAGTGCTCTTTTTCCCTCTGTAGATTCGCTACTGTTTACTTTCTGATCCTATTTTCCCTGCAGAAAAAAATCCTGTGATTGGGATTTAATAGCACGCAGTATTTAGTGGATGTTTTCAGTATTTTGTTTCTGTGCTGCGTTGCACAGATCTGCTTTAACCAGGACACAAATGGGGAATCTGTGAGGAACGTGTCTGTCAGAATTAATGTTCCACAATGATGTTAATTGCGATTCCAGTGAAGGGAGATGTTTCCACATCAGTCACTGACACTGCGTTCTCCACTGCAGTGTAACGAGTTCCAGCTGCATCTAAACATACATACAGCCATGAACATCACACATATTGAGATGGATGGACGGACGGATGGATGGACGGACGGACGGACGGATAATGATCATTTAAAAAATCTCACCTACACAGAAATGTATGCAAATCTGGCAACAATAAAAACAAGCTGAAAACATTTAACATTAATTTCTGTTTGTTTGTTTTTAGTAGATATTTAATATGAAAACGCCCTGATGCTGAAAATAAAAATAAACAGTACAAAATCCCCAAATTAAAACTCGTACATTTTACTGTGTTCAGTTTCAGAGAGTTACAGGAAGATTACAAATTTAATCTTTGGTTATCAAAAACTCAAACAAGAAGGAAATCTGAAAACCACAATCAGACCTGAACAACTGCATGATTCTGTAAAACAGTAGTTTTTTTCTGCAGAATTATTTCGTTTTTTATTTTAAAGATTTAATATATAAACATACAGAAAAAAACTCTATATTATATACAGTTAAAGAAATAAAACTGAGAACTGTTTCAGATTTTTTTCTTTTCTCTCTCACTTCCTTTTTCAACACGTTTTCATAAAGTCTCAATTTATTTTGTTAAAAACACAGAGTGGCTCAAACCAGTTACAGCAGTGTTCGTTATGTTGGAGGAGACAGAACTAAAACAGGTCGAAGGAAAGAAAACAAATCACTAATATTTGTCTCTCTTAGTCAGAATGATGGAAAGGCAACAGCTCAGAACTGGAATGCACTTGTCATGATTTCACCTTCTGCCTCCTCTGTGACTCAGCTGCAGGGTAGCCACGTCCTGTACGTGTTAGCAGGAGAGTGCACATGAGCCACGTAGTAATTGCTAAAGTTCCCATCATGTACGT
Source organism: Silurus glanis (assembly GCA_014706435.1). Lineage (NCBI taxonomy): Eukaryota > Metazoa > Chordata > Actinopteri > Siluriformes > Siluridae > Silurus > Silurus glanis. The sequence goes on from JAAIIK010000077.1 coordinate 3,988,402, forward strand.
ATGGAGCAGGCTGGTAGTAGCAGGTGACGTTGGATAACGCGGGAATGGCATTCTGCTCGGCGAAAGTGCGCAGCGCCAACGCTGAGATGAGGGCCAGGGTCTGTCTCCGCTCATGACCCATCAGGCATACGGTGCTTTCATCAACAACATTCCTCAAAGTCATCAAGCACTCGTAGCGTTTGTGTTCCATGCCAGCAAAGTGGTTCTGAAGGTACGCCTCAAGTTTTCGTCGTTGCTCGCACACATCTGGGAAGTCGATGAAGAAGCGGGAGCACATGTAGCGCTGGAGGGTTTTCATGTGCTCCTCCGACGCCGGCCGGAAGCCTCGAACCAGCAGATGGCAGTATTTTAACAAACCGCCGCCCCGGATCTCCTCTGGACCGTGTGTAGCAATGGTCTTGGAGCGCAGGTGTTGCAGAGCTTCCTCAAAGTCTCCGTACATGCTCTCGCCAAGCACAGTGGGGTGAAAGCTCTCCGACATGGGCGCCTCAGAGCAACGGTCAAACAGCAGCAGCGAGTCAAGTCCGATCTGAAACGAATCGACGCTGAACTCAAACTGACGCCGGAGTGTGTCTACAAACTTCAGTTCCACGTTCTTGCCCGTGTTGTTTGAAAGTGAGATGAGACTCCAGCAGTCGGTGTCAGTGCGCACTTTAACCAGCTTCTGCACGTATGCCTCCTTGAGGGCGAGGGCGCTGAGGCGCTCGCGGTTCACCCCAGCTGGCAGGAAGTCTAACAGACTGGCCAGCACCACTTCCTTTACCACATCAAACGTCCGGTCATCACTCAAACTCACGCCAAAGATCAGATCCAGGTCCTTGTAGCCTAAACCTGTGTCTTTGTGAAGAACATGGCTTGCAGCTGAACCATTAAGCTTCACATCACGGACTGTCACCCCTCCATCCTCCAGCCTGGCCCTCACCACCTACAGCACACAGGAGGACAAAAGAAAGAGAAAAGCAGAAACAAATAAACACAGTTAGATACAAATATTTTCCTCATTGCATCATTGTAGTCATCACACAATCTCTATTTATTTATGCTCAGTCTGAATACTGCCACTTTTAGATGTTTCTACCTGGAAATGATTCAAAATACAATTTCAGACTAAACTGTTTATAATTGTATAATTATCTCAGGTTGTAAGTTTTCTGTTTTTTTTTGTTATTATCTGTAGTTTCGTCATAATTCTAGATCTTTTGTATATCTTTAGGCTCATACACAGCGGTACAGTAGATTTATACAAATCTAACGCAGTAAACATTCCCATGTTTACCCACGCCAACTGGTTTGACTCATAAGGGTTTTCTCCCTGCAGTTGGAGAGCACATGGAGTAGAGCAGCACTGAATCCTGGACTGAGTTGGTTTTGCTCTGCAAAGGTCTGAGAAACATCCTCATGAATGTTTGGCTTAAATCTAGCTTTTCAACAATGACTTCAACTTCAAAAACAGGAACAATACAATAAACAATATGTGAGCTTTGAATAACAGTATATCATATTTAAAACCTTGTGTGAATGTAATAACATTAAATCGTGTTTAAATCTACAGTTAAACTCCATCAGGTGTGAATGTGTGGTGTATAAATTAGAGATCGACCCATAGTGGATTTTAACGGTGGCGATCGCTAGGTTGGATCGTAGCTAACCGATTAATCAGTATATAGTTTTTAAAATGGATACTGGATTAAAAATAAAATAACACTTCATGTAAAGTACTGAATTTCATTACAAAAATAAAATGTGCTAAATAAAATAAATATGAATATATTAATTATATTAATAAATATTGTGTAAAATAAATAAAAGACATTCGAACTGAAACGAAAAGTAACACTTCTAATAAATAAACACAGTTACATCCAAAATGAATAAAAAATACACTTTAAACAAACAACATTTGGCACCAGTGATTGGCCTCTAGAGGCCACTCTTCTACTGCATAATGCAACCCGGAAAAACTATCAGTATGGATTTTTGCTGATAGCCGACAGCAGCAAATAAATATATCCATAATGAACCAAAGTTCAACAAAGACCACTAAACCACTAAACTCTTCTGCAGTTTAAATGGAAAACTGAGTTTTCCCTGTTAGACACACAGGTGGTAAACTATTCCCTCTCTTAAACACACTGTTCTCAGGGAAAAACGCACATCCCTGATTTGAGACAAATGAGAGATTTAGACATGTAACTTTACACGTAAATGGATTCAGTTCTGCGAAAGCATACAGATTATCCTCAGGGTCAGACAAGTCACTGCCTGTCTTGGAGAATTCAAGCTGCTTCACTCCCAACTTCATTGCAGGCTTCATGCTAATGATAAACTGCAGGAACACATCTGAAGTGTATATATTTCAATACTGCACTGAAGCAGGAGCACATTTAACATTTCACACTTTTATATTCGTGTTCTTCTGTTTATTTTGTCACTACATTTCACCAGAATCAAGAATTCTGCTTTGAATTGAGCTGATGTAGATGTAGAAGATGTCTGCTGTTCTCTTTATTTTGCATTAAAATAGATCTGAGATCTTTCACCTTCTTTACACAATGATTTAAATAAACATCAGAAGAAAATTGTGTGAGAAAGAAATGAACATTCCTGATATCCAAACTTCATTAATAATAAATTATTATTTTCATTATTATTACACAGAAGTATTATTTTGATGATTTTATTATGGTTTAAATAGATTTCGATGCAGATTATGGTTCTGGGTGGTTCTGGGTGGTTCTGGGTGGTTCTGGGTGCAGTCTTGCCATGTGTCTATACATGTGTATATAAAATATAATACTCCACCAAACACCACGGATGTATTTTACCATGTTACTTTGTTTTATCAGAATTTTTGGGACAATTTTTCCTTCATTACATTCAGATGTCATATTTTACTTTTGACTCACTTCGTTCCTCACTACTATGAAGTGAGAACATGAGGATTGTTGAAGAAGAAGTGTATAGAGTTCTCCTACATCACTCCTTTTACTGTTCATACTGAAGTCCTTTCAGGAGACGGAACTTTTATACTTTTACTCCAGTAGAAATGGAAAAGGAGGTATTTTATGAGATTTAAACATATGATTGGTAGTTTTACAGTGATGTATGCGGTCACAAAGAAAGTTGTGATTCCAGACTCAGCGAACTCAAAGGACAAATTGAGTTTTATTTGTCTTCCCAGTGTGGTGCAATATTTACACACATTAAACAACAACATTAACAGCAAAATAAAGAAAAACAGGTAATAAGCAGTCAGATGTAATCCATTCTTCCACTCAGGCTGAGAATTTAACCCAAACTGCTGATTTTCTGCAACATCCTCATCATCACTGCACTTTTCTTCTACAAACTTCTCTAATACTCTCAAACAGCTGCACACAGGAATAGTTTAGAGAGTCGATCACTCTGTACACTGACTGATAAACTCTTTATTAGATTAATAAATTGGTTAAGTTGTGGACTTTGGGTCAGAAGTTGAAATCCCAGCACCACCATGCTGCCACTGTGGGGCCCTTGAGTGAGGCCCTTAACCTCACTTGCTCTGTTTTATAAACGAGATAAATGTAAGTCACTGTGGATAAGATAAGCTAAGATAAATGCAGTACATGTAAATGTTGTATAATCTCTAATGTGAGTTGAGTGCCATCACTTCTTCCTGCTGATTTTGTACACACTTGAGAAATTTCACGTGTCAATCACGAAGAAAGAACCGGCGTCTCGGGTCGCATTACACAGAAAAATCAGCTAGACATCATCCCTAAAGGTCAACCGTTCAACTCTCAGGGGAACATTTTCATAATTATTGAAGCATTCCAGCATAGACATGGCCAGATGATTGAGCAGCTTTGCACCAGGGACTGCAGAGACATCATCAGCAGACATCAACAAAAAGCCCATCCTTCATTTAAACACTGCCTGAAACTCATTTTCCACATCACCTTTTCAGGAGAACGATTTCTCAGTTATACCTAATCCTAATCCTAGTCATAATAAAGGAGACAAAAAAACAAGCTCCTGTAGGTCTTTTATTTCCTATAATTCACCTACAAAGCACAAAGAGCCTGTCTGGTGTCCCACTCGTTCTTTATTCCCTTCTTTTTTTTGCTCTTTCTTCACACTGTTTAATAAAAGCCTATGAACCTTTTCTCAGCGATGCTCCACCCGATGCATTATTACGTTCTGACACAGTGACACGATTTACACTGAAAGGCTTTTAAGCTTGTAACGAGGAAACCACAAGTCATGTCTATAGTGAAAAGATCTGGTACTGTATATCAGTGTTCCTATCTATGTTCCCATGTTCCTAACGCTAGTGATAACTCCATGAAGACCTCCTCAGAGATTACCAATGAGTGACATTTAGCGAAATAAATATATTTACAAGTTGCACGGTTGCACTGACACTTCCTCTTCAACTCCATATCAGTTCCTACCTCTCGCTTTCTCTAATAATGAAGTTCCTCATGAGTAGAGATTACCGCGAACACGCAACAGTTAAAGGCTTAAATCACAGATCCAAATAAGAGCTTTCCAGCTTTCACCTTTAGACGATTAGAAATTCCAGATGGGAAACACCAGCATTCCTGATGAAATGCCAGTGAAGCAGGTACCACTCGCCCCAACTCGTTGATCAGCACATCTCAGGGAGATGACATCACTTCACTGAGACACCCGCTGTGAGATAGTGTAATGGTACAGTCACAGAGGAAGCTCAGATTTCAGACTGGTCTCCTCCTGAAACCCTGAGGTATGAACCAAACACTCCAACAGTGTGAATCTCGAGCAGCTGATTGGCCACTTTCTCAATATTATCTCAAATATAACCACATGTGCGTTAGAACAAGCGAGTAAAAAGAGATCCACGTTACTAATCAATTCATTTAAAACATTTCTATTCTTTCATTCATCTCATTCATCTTCTCCCGCTTATCCGCTATTCAGGTCGCGGGGGCAGCAGTCTAAGCAGATTCCCTAGACACTTCTCCGTGTCCAGGGATCGGGCTGTCAAGGGCCCCGCCTTCGACTGCTGCCCGATCCTCTCAGCACCGGTCCCTTACGGTCCCTCCTGCAGGTGGTGAGCCCACGGGAAGGCGGCCCCACGTCGCTCCGACGTCACGGTCCTTGATTTATTTTTCTCGTAAGGGTCCCCTGGAGCATAGAGGGTTAAGGGCCTTGCTCAAGGGCCCAAGAGTGGCAGCTTGGCGATACCGGGGCTTGAACCCCAGACCTTCCGATCTATAACCCAGCGCCTTAACCGCTGGAGCCACCACTCCCCCTACATTTCTATTCTGTTCTCTTTTATTATTTTTTCATAATGCTGCTGCAGTTCCTGTGGTGTGGAGCAGAAGATCACTTGAAACTCAGTCCACCAGCCAATATCTTACCTGTCCATTTTTCTGCAGGTCAGATGTTGGTGTGAAATGCTGATATCTCCATATGATTTGTTTCACTTTATTTGCAGATCATTTTAATGCTATTTTTAACCTTTTAACACCAAACATTAGTCTGACTGATTGGGCCAGAGATGCTCCTGTGTCTCCTCAGTCACATTCTGCTGCTCAGAATTGTAGGCCTGAAATGTAGACGTTTGGCAGAAAAGGTCTTTATTTTTATTTTAAATATAAAATTATTTCTAATTTGCACACACAAAAGTATCACAGTAAATGGTCCTTCTTTTGAATGAATAAGTCACAGTTTAGTGTACTGTAAGTTACTCATGCTAAAAAAACACCATTCTCTGTGTTCTCAACTGTGTGTTTTTCCATCTCGGCAGTGATGAAGAGGAAGGGCTCTCACCAGTCTGTATTAAACATGAAGCATTTTCAGCTGAAGAAGTGTCTCTAATCTTTACCAGCTAGAACATGTATAAATGTGATTCATATAAAAAAGGAGCCTATAAAACTCAATCTCAGTTAAAATAAAGGTGAAGACTGACAGAAACATTGACTTTGTTCTAGAACTTTCACATTAAGCCTCTGAAAGCAAAGCAGTCTGGAAATTCCCTCCTTCCTTCATAATGGAACTGATCCATGTTCCATGTGCAGGTTTCCATAAAGGAAGAAAAAAGGCTCATTGAGAATATTCACTAATGTCTACTGCAGATGGAGTGTGTGTGATCTGCTGTGTTTATACAGAAGGGGAAATGTTCAAACCTTTTAAACTCATCAGCTATTTGAGATGCAAAAAGAGAAGAATTGATCTATAAAAGGAGGAATATTTTTGCAGTATGAGTTTTGTAGTGCACTGAAATATTTCAAGACTGATTTTACTCTGTACTGCTTTAACAAGAACCTCAGTGGCATTTAATGTTCTGTTTATCAATATAAAGTGTTTAGAAAAAGAGAACTATATATATAATAACACCTCCTGGGTATGTTATTATTATATCAAATTAAGTGGTGAGAAACAGATCCTGCTGAGACTCTCCTGTGTCTCCATTCACTCGTTTACTTCTGCTGTTTGGTAAAAAGCTAAAAACAGAGAAATTCACTTCTATAGTTTTCTATCATCATGATCATGATTCAGATGTGGATGTAAAATTCTCTACTTGTCGGAATTCACAGCTTTTTTCACCTCCTCATTTACTGTTTGAAGACCACTGACTTTTCTTCCTGTAAAAAGCTTCAAGTTTCCTTAACATTTACACAAAACAGGAAAAGCTCTTCCATAACAACCTACTCGAGTTTTTAAGCCTGAAGTCAAATTATACCTAAAATAAAATAATTCTCTGAAGATCTTAAGATGGAAGTTGAAACTTTGCGTCTGATTGAACGTGTTGTGTTTATAAGACAGAAGGAATCAGAAGGTTCTGGATCACATGTGAGTTAAATCTATCTAATGAAGAAAGGAATAAAACAAACACTGAAATATCACAGAGAACAGTGTCATTCCCTACACCTTTATTTTGCAGAAAAGATTACATTTCTCTTTTTTTCATAATAATTTCATAGGAAGTAGTGTCATTTTTATTAGACTGTTTGTTTGTTTGTTTGTTTGTTTGTTTGTTTGTTTGTTTGTAGAGTTTTAATGCAATCCAGAAGATAATGTAAACTTCAGCTTTAAGGTTTATTTTGACCCAAAAAGCCAAAATTTATTCCATAATAAGATCAGAGCTGTAAAGACTGCAGTGTGAAGTTCAGAAGAAGTTTATCTTCATGGAGAGAGCAGTGCTTCTGCTCCTCACAGAGACCAGGCAGCTGCATGCACACATTTATTTATTTGTTATTTGTTTGTTTATTAGAAGTTAACTAACGCTTAATTACTCCTTTGTGGGGATCTGCAGCAGATCATAAATAGAAACAGATTAGAAATAAGTCAAGTGCAGCGTAAAAGTACGGTGTGTGTGTGTGTGTGTGTGTGTGTGTGTGTGTGTGTTACCTGCACGATCTGGCGTGGGGAAATCGACAGGGTTGGGAAGTTTCCGCGGCCGTGGATGGGAACACTCTCCCGGAGGATGGAGTCCAGACGCTCCACCTGCTCCCAGGATAAGACGCAGAAGCGCCGGCTCTGTTCCTGCGCGTCCACGCGTGACGTCATTGTGAAGTTTATCCCGTGGTAACAAATGAACATACACCGTTAGCGGTTTCTGCAGGTGTGGAACCTCCTAATGCCTCAGAGCTTCTACTGCCACAGAGAGCCGCGGTTCCTGCACTCATCCTGCTTGAAGTTCTCCAGGGAAGTTCTGCAAGGGGCGGGGTTATCCGGGGGCGGGGACTCGCTGCAGAAGCCTAACGACTCGGACCTCATGAATAATTACGCACCAAGCCTCTTAGCCACACCCACTTTACCTACGCCACAAAGAGAGCTGCATTGATTGGTTCGTTTGTGGTGTGCATTTGTTTCTTATTTATTTATTTTATGTTTTTTTTTTAATAGTTTTAGAAAATACGTTATACGGTTAAAAAAATGTGGACACCAGAACATGAGACCCAAACACACCACACACACAAACACCAGTTTTTATCAACAACAATACACACTGTGAAGGAAGTACAGCAGAAGATTTTTAAACAAAGGCAGAGAGAAACCTGGCACTGATGCTCTGATATGTAGGAGCATTCTTCTGCGAGATGTTAATGATTAGAGGATGAATGTGTATGGGGTGGAGTATCACAAGGATCTTGCCCTGTTCCCATCACACCTGGAGTTGACCTGCTCATGTACTATCACACAATAATAACAGTATTTCAGGCCTGAGGGATGAAATGCACTTCCTTATTGATTCTTCCTGATCACAACAAGGTCAAATTCTTTATCAAGAGCTGCAGTTTTACATAGAAACATCACGAGGAGTGACTTTAATGTAAAAAACAAAGGGGAATAAATTGTCATAAAAAGTTAAAAAACCTTTCCAAAAACCAACACACACATCCGACAGTAAATGGGGAATGATCCATCTTGGTCTATTTATTCCTCTTTAATATTTGTCTGCCTTCAGTGAAGATCAGTCGTGGAACAGTCGAGTCTCAAACACAGCTGTTTATGGGTACTTTTGCTTTGCTTGGCGTTTTGGATGTACCTGGTTTCCATAAGGAAAGTCTGTCAGAGACATGTTATTATAACCAGTAAAACCGGGTGGGTTTGAGACACTGACTATTTATTTGCACAGTATTTTTTGGTTCTGTTAGACTGCCAGGAATCACCACTGCACATGGTGTGCTTTCCATCACTGCTTCCCAAAAAACTTATTTTTACTGAATATAAATGCCAAAGATCTTAGTAAAGGGAGGATGTGCACAGTCTCATGTGTATCCTGCTAATAACTGTGGACTAGAACTCTATTCATCTTCTATATCGTTGATCACAGGGCCTCAGGAAGCCGGGGCAGGATTGGTTCCAACCCACCAGGGCACACACACTGTGGACAATTTAGAAATTCCAATCAACCTAGAGCACATATCTTTCAACTGGAGAGAAAACTGGAATACGCAGAGGAAACCCCCTAAATAAATCTGTAAACATCAGATCCATAATGATCTTCCTCCTAGGCTTCATCACACTGAGGCTCTTCAAAAATTCATATACAATTACATTCTGACTTTTTATAAATTAGAGCGTGAGTGTTTAATGCAGTTTATAGCGTTTCTATTATCTTCTCAGGTTAGAACTGATGGGTTTGGTTATTCGTTTTTTTTGTTTTTTTGCTAAATGTAAGAATCACAATTTAGTAATAAATCCTAATGTAGATATTTATAGTCTGATGTTGTGCATTCAGAATCTCGCAGGCTTTTCGTGTAGGTTCATTATCTTGTTTATTATCAAGTTATAACCTTTCTTCAAAAACAGGTTTCAGGGTTTAAATATCCTGGTGTTAATAGAATCCAATACATCTTCGATCTTCACAGGATCTTCTGCATCACCAGCAATAAACCATAATCCACCAACCACACTTTTACTTTACAACATTTCTCATGCAGGTTCAGAAACCACATTCTGTCCATCAGTGCATTCTGAAGTCCATCTTTCTGTAATCCTTCAAGGTTGTTCCTACAGAGCTGTGTGTAAAATCTGATTATAAAATTTGACCAAGAATTAATAATGTTCAATTCTACATGTTTTATAGTTTATTTAATATTTTACACACACACACACACACACACACACACACACACACACCTTTATATCTTAGAACAGCTGATACATCTACCAGTATGGTTTACTGGACACCAGATAAAATCCATGTGGACACAAGGAGAACATGCAGAACTTCACACACACCTCAGTGAAGGTTCACAACACACTGAAACACCTTGAAACCCTTCAGTGTTGAATTCAATATTTCTAGCAAAAGTCACAGAAGCTGGACACAATCAAGTTTTTTTTTTCCTAAATAACTTTGCACTTACCGTGTCAGGACACGAAGTTCTCCCGAGGAATGAACGAGAATTCTTAACATGCTTAATTCCTGGAAAATGTACATCACCAGAGGCTCTGAGACCTCGGTTCAACAGGTTCTGACTTGTACTGGACATCTGCAGGGGACTAATTCTTGTTCTGGGTGATGGTTTATTTGTATATATGTATATAATACATGTATTAGTCTAAACATTATAACTGATTTAGAAAACGTGTTTCTAGACGAATCAGATCAGACTGATGGATCTTAGAGTTCAGTGGTTCATCTGTTGAGCACTTTCTCCACTCGAACATGTGATACCATGTACATTCCATACTCCATGTTGGACAGTGTGATGACTTCAACATGATCATGCAGGTTTAAGAAGAAGTGTTTACAGCAAATGTTTATGTTCCAGTTTTCTCTTCCGCTGTGTGTGAGAAACATTCTTCTACAGAACAAAGCCATCGATACTGCTCCAAAAAGGTCACTCATTCATCTGAAAGAGTGTAACGCTTACAAGACAAACCTGAAAGCTGAGTGATTACCTCATTCTGCTGTAAAATATTAGAAAAGGATGTAAAAACGTGTTTCACGTACACTTCAAAGTGGTGCAGGGGGTTTATACAGAGGTAAGAAGAAGGGTCTAGATCTAAATCCCTAATGCTAATCCCTAACCATAACTCTAACCCCTAATGCTAATCCCTAACCATAACTCTAATCCCTAATGCTAATCCCTAACCTTAATCCTAACCCTAATTCAGATCATAATCTGTGTTTATTTCCACTTTGACACAAAAACTGTACACTTTGTCTGGAATATATTATTCATATAGCACATATATTTATAATATATTACAGACAATATAAATTAATTTACTTCCAGTTAAATGCAGTTATTATACGTGATCTAAACAGCTTTACAGCACAGAGAATCGCTGAATCAGGAATAATATTGTAGCGCTACAGATTTCAGCAGTTCTTCAGACGCACTCGTAGCGCTCCATCTCATACCTGCAGCTCCACCAGCGTCAGAGAGAACAAAGACCACATGCTGCCTGGGACACACTACACACACAATTAAACACAGATGTTAGATGCTTACAGACGGCCTGAAATGATCTTTTATAGCCACATAAATTTATCACAAGCTCTTGTGTTTGAAGTGAGGTTAAGAGACATACATCATATCGCTGACATCTTACTCGGCTTTGAAGTCAATCCTTTTTCTTCTTTTTAACATGTGTTTTAAATCGCAGTTTTTTTGAATCTTTGTCATTTCTTTGCATGAATATATAAATAACAGAAGGTCATGATGATGAAGAAGAAATGATTGATGCTTTGGTGGATTTTCACTGTAATCAGCAAAACTGCCATAAATTTCACCCTAAATGGAAACTGTGGTTTATAGAGGGGTGGTCTTTTCACTGCGGGACACTTTCTCCAACTTACAACCCTATCATTTTGTCTTCAAGCTGCTATTTATTCATTATATACTGTATATACCTGAAAACACACGCCATCACACACCAGACCTGGAGAGCTGGAACAGCAGTAACGTGGATTAATAGCATTGTTTCTCCTCTCAAAGCTTCTTCCTCATAACATCTAAGGGAGTTTTTTACTGGCCACAGTCGCCACGGCTGCTCATACACACGTTCACATTAACTTGGCTGCTCATACACACGTTCACGTTAACGTGGCTGCTCATACACACGTTCACATTAACTTGGCTGCTCATACACACGGTCACGTTAACGTGGCTGCTCATACACACGTTCACATTAACTTGGCTGCTCATACACACGGTCACGTTAACGTGGCTGCTCATACACACGTTCACATTAACGTGGCTGCTCATACACACGTGTGGATAAATAAACACATCATTAATAGACTTTGAGCAGCACTTTAGTCACAGGATCGTGTTTTGGGAGTAAACAGGAGTTTTTAATGCTGCAGGGTGTTTAAGAGACGAGTAAAAGCCTCCATGCTGCTCGAGATTACTGCATGCTGACGGCTGAAAATTCCTCCAGATAACGAGCCTGAATGCAGCACAGCACACAGCATTAATATCTTCCTAAATATTGGAGTTTTACTTTATTTCATCTGATTTCTCTTGATGATCTCTCACATCTCAGCAGCTCGAAGTCTTTCAGCTGTTCTTTTAGTTTTCTGTAACAAAAAAGAGATTATATAACAATTTAACACGAGGAAAATAAACAGAAATGGACACACACACACACACGCACACACACGCACACACACACACACACACACAAAATGCCATTCATTAAAAAACGAAAGACTAAACCTGTTATTATAAAAGATCTTTTCCATCATCAGACTCTGTGGAGTAGGAGAGCCGATGAGACGCTTCCCCTCAGCGATGTACAGTGAAGTGTCAGGGATGGAAAAACTCAAACTGTAAATAACTCAAACATGACACTCATACATAATGAGACAGATGTTGGATTTCTCTGTTATGAGGTGTAGACCACATCCTTGATTCTGATTGGTCGACAGTCCCTGATAAAGTATTCCCAGGTCCTGATCACATCTCAGCTCCACATCATGTCACCAAGTAAAGTTGGATGTTTGATCATCATTACAGGAAAACTCTGATCAGTTACACAAACACAGCAGGATCAGCCTGAACACCCTGAACAGCCTGAACAGTCTAAACAGCCTGAACAGCCTGAATTCAGTTAATGAAAATTTTCAGGATTTAAAATAACAGTTCATATTTTTCCAAGGAAGTTAATTAGAATGGTTAATCGGAATGTTGGCCATGGATCAGATGCTGAGAAGAAGAAATCCTGAGTTGTCTAATTATCCAGAGATAGTAGGAAAGCAAATGCTAATTAAAGAATACTGAAAGGTGAGCAGTTTGGAATCAGGAGAACATGTCTGATGCCATGATTTTCCTAGAAGCACTTTCCCAGTGTCCAAGAAACACCACCACAAGTGTCTGTTGGAATTCCATCAGAGAAAAGCTCGAGAAGCCAAAGGTACGTTAATCACAGTGTGTGAAGGAGAAGCCCAGAGGAAAACAGGGGTTTTTTTTCGCCTCGCTTTAACTGAACTGCAATGGCGTTCCTCATATACAACACACACACACACACACACACACACACACACACACACACACACACA
>JAAIIK010000077.1:4001402-4023117 GCA_014706435.1 Silurus glanis
CACACACACACACACACACACACACACACACACACACACACACACACTCACACACATAAACACACACATGTAGGGCAGGTTGAGATCACAGTTTCCATCAGCATGCTGTTCAGGTTTCCTGACACAAGATTTTTTTGCAAGGGACAAAAGAAAAATAAATGATGACCGAAAACCCGAGCGTTATTTCTATAAAAGAGGAAAAGCAGAAGCGGGGAACAAACAGAACCTTGGGCCATAATAAGGTTCAGAACCTGTGAAGCTGAAATCCACATGCACTCATATTTCACTCATTTTTCACAAAAAATACTCCTGAAACACAGTCAACAGATTATTTTAATAATCAAACATCTATAAATACTTTTACACATGACTGGTATTAAAAAGTGTAATTTCAGAACACACACACTGTTTAACATGAACACACTGATTTAGGTGTTTTTTCTGTTCTTTAAGAAGAAGGTTATAAAAGTGGAAGATTTGAGTTTATTCTGCTTTTTGCTGATTGTAGAATAAAGAATCTTGTGTCAGGAGGAACAGCTGCTCCTAACAGAGTGATGATTTGGAGAACAGTTTGCAGTCACATAGGCTCCTGATACCTGATCATCACTTTATGTCCCCAGATGGTTCTAGTAACAACATTCATTGCTTCTGTGGCCTCTAATACCTGGAGTGCAACCCAATCTAACCTCTTTGGCATGTGCAGCTTTTTAATGTGCAGCAACTGTGCAACACAATCAGTTCCACATGGTTCCACAAATTCCTGCACATCCAGCATCCTGTATAACCTGCTCTACTCCGAGCTGTGAACCTAAACACACCTACAGTTCATCTACAACCCTGATCTCCAGTACATTTCATTAGAAACAAATGAGACTGTAACTGTCAAATCCTGCATTAAGAAACCTGAAACAGTTCAAGAATGAGATCGAACCCCCCAAATCCAGGTGTACCAAACTCATAGCCTACAGGTGCAGGAAAGATTAATCACGTCTGTGATCACTGGAATGGAGCTTCAGTCCTGGGTTAAGGAACATGGCAGCAGTGGAACATCTCACACTGAGCTAATAATGATAAATCATATAAAGTAAAAGAGAACTTGCTGGTCATGCAGAGGAACTCTCACATGGTCTGGTTGTAGGTAGGACCTCCACATCTTCTCTTCTGTCCTGACAATGACCAGAATCTAGTGACCTGCAGGGATGTGTGTGTGTGTGTGTGTGTGTGTGTGTGTGTGTGCGCTATAAACAATGATGAGTGCTGTTCCTTCATGATTACACATGCAGAGTTTTGCTTAGAAGTTCATGGTCAGATTTAAGCTCCATGAAGTAAACTGATATGACTGAAGAACAAAGTTTGTCTGGAGACTCGATCACACTGCTTTTGGGTTTATAATTCTTCTTTCTTCTTCCCTTATTCGTATTTATACATTGTACTTTGTATATATTGTATATTACAGTATGTGTATATTCTTTTTTTTTATATATACTTACATTTTATTTTTATTTCTTAGTTTTTTTGCTGCTGTAACATTGAAATTTCCCCACTGTGGGACGAATAAAGGTTCATCTTATCTTATCTTATCTTATCTTATTTTCTAAAGATCAGGCTCATGTCGTTGCTCCTCATGTTAGTGTTTTAAATACCCAGACCATAAAGCAGTAGAGAAAGGTGAAAGGAGATCAGGTTTAAATTAAACCCTAAGCAGGTCTTGGATCCCCTGATGATCAGTCACAGCAGAGACACTAAGAGAAGAGTTTAAGGGCATGTCCAGACTCGTCTCAGAGAGAGAGCTGAGAGACGTGAGAATAAGAGACGTGTGTGAGCAAAACCTACCCAAAGTAATCGAACCCCCTTCAATTATCAGCACTGGCACTGAATAAAGTGTTTCATTATCTGTTAACTCTGTAGACCACATGCAATTCTTCACTTCTCACCTGCCCTGAGGTTCTTCTTCTGAATTCCACTTATCTCACTCTGAAGCCACCACACTATAATTCCACAGTACAGGTATTTCTTCCTCCTGGTATTTCAGTCTATGAAGAGGTGAGAGAGACTTAAACATTCACAATGTGAGAACATCAACATGCCATCCAGGAATGAGTCAAATGGAAGATCTTCCACATTACGAGCTGAGATATTTACTCATGACTGCTGGTCTGGATAATGCTCCTTCTGTGTTCCAAGCTTTTCCTAATGAAGCACTACATGAATTCCTGAACAGTGTGCTGTAGTCTACACCAAGAACAATCTCTTAACCACATTAATCAAGTTCTGGAGAAACCTCGTTACAAATGTTCTCAAAAATGTGAATTTCTCCAACAATCCGTCAGGTTTCTAAAGTACATCCTGGGAAGGAGAGAAACATCTCAGCTGGGTGCAGTAACATGACTATAACCCAGAAGAACCAAAGCACTACAGAATGTTTCTAAAACAAAGAACGATTCATCAGATGATTCATCTCCATGATGACTCCTGTGAGGTCACTTCCTAAAGGAAATCCTAATTATCTGAAGAGGAATGAAGTTGTCCTCCAGAGATCACAGCATTTTAATGCATTCTACACAATAAACCACCACGATTCCTGTGGTTCGAAGAAACCACCAAAGAAACTAGAAGCTAACAAATGGATAAAGATGGTGGACAAACTTAAGCAGCACATGTCCAAACAGCCACCTGAGATTCCAAAGAGATGTTCTGAGCTTCACCCACAGTTGCATATTTCCCTCATCAGGATGCTGCCTGACTCATAGTGATGAAGCAAACAGATGTTTTTGGACCACAGTGTTATGGATGGAGAGAGCGATGGTGCTGAGGAAAGAACATGACTTGACACTAAGGACATCTTGGGCAATTCATGGTTCATTACAGACAGAGGGGAATACACATTTTAGGGGTAGTTCATCTTCAGGAACTGTCACTTGGTGAGGGAAAAGTTTCCACCCACATCCACTGAGGGCATTACAGATGTTCTTCTCCCTAAAAATGCTAATCCTTAATCACCATCGCACACATATATAATAAAAACATCTTGATAAATAGAATCATTTATATGTAAAGATTGTGAGAAAGAAAAATAAAGACACTTCATAAGAGTGAATGTAAATGTTTTACTGAGAATATAGAAGTTCACCTGACTGTGATTTGAGTGTAATTATCGCCATCTAGTGGCAGGCAGACTAACACTGATCTGACCAGGAGACTGATGGGATGTGAGCAGTGTAGATGTGAAATACAATGCTGGTTCCTCCCGGTTCTACCAAGCAGGGTTTACTGTTACTGGAAACCAGTTCTGAACTTATATAAACTAGGTGGAAAGTTCTGAACACAAGCCGTGCAGCTGCGTTTTGGATCATTGGCAGTGGACGAATAGTGTTCAGAGGTACACCTGAGAGTTCGGGTCTCAGGTGTTTACAGTAGCACAGTTCTGAACAAAAACACCATTAATTATTCACTGTGTTTAAGACTGGATCACATTCAACTGAAATGTCCTTACAATAATGCAGCCAAAGAAAAGGGGAAAAGGGCATGTTAGTGAAACCATTCAGGTGATGTCACAGGCAGGTTGGTCCTACAAAGTGCCTATGAAAAGATAAAGAACCAACAACGTCCTCCAACTGCTTTTGACAAACTCAAATTCCCTGACAGTGGCTTTAATCGCATTAAAATGTCATTTCAGATGTGAAAAACATCAAATTAAAGCAGGTACGAAGTGATACGTTTAGAGACTTGCTGTTTACAAGCACGTTATTTATCTACATTTCCACACCATCAGCTTCAAAATAGTCCCCCTGCACAGCAATCCAGTGCCCCCAGTGTTCTTCTGGAACGTTTCCTGGAAGTCTTGTTTTTTTTTGTAGCGTGGGTGAGCGTCTGCGATTCACGCCGGATCTTCATCTTCAGGAAGAGGGCGAAGTCTGCAGGAGCCAAATCTGGTGGGTGTGTAAGTTAGATCGTGTTGTTTCCGGTGAGAGACTTATGTGTGAGAAGAGCCCGATGACGTGGTAATGCACGTGGTCAGAACAGCAGACGCTGCACTGCTCCTGATGTAAACAGGATGATGTCTTTTGGCACACTGACTTATGAAGGTCGGTGCTCCCTGTGACTGTGTGTGCAGCCTTGTGTTGCCATCAGTTGGCGTGTTACAAGTCTCCAAACCTTTGGATTCCACCTGGTATGCTTTAGTGCCACATATCTAGAACATAATACACAACACTAAAGGCACTTTTTTGCTGTGAGTTTGGTGAAGTTACTGATACACACAAGTTGTTTTCACCAAATCTGTTGTCCAGTGAATTTATTGGTGCAAATATCGCAAAAAGTTAAAAGCAGGCAAACATCAAACCTTCTGCTCCCAGAATTTCCCTAACAAAAGTGCATAATAATAAAGCGTACCTGGATTATAATATCTAAGCTACACGCTTTCCTCATATCCATACAGTTCATATCGAAGTGCTAGAAACCTGAAAATGATATGAAACGAGAGGATGCGGAATCACATGACCTGGTGTGCAGATCTCTGAACACTTCATTATGGAGAATAATGGAGACTGTATCTGTGATCAGCACGCTTGTATACATAACAAATCCTTATAGACCAGATACATGGATCCCAGAGTTCATACAACACATGAATTGATCATAAATTATTGCTGTTTAAATAAATTTCCATGTTCCTGATGCGACTCACACGTCATGAACTCAAACAGGAGAAGTGATGAATCTGAGAGATGTTCGTGAACGTCCGTCACAGTCCTGATGTTTTTTGAGGTAAAAGTTGACGTTGTGTGTCTTTTGATTGTGAATATCTGCAGTTTGTTTGTGTAAATGACCAAGTAGTTACGTTTTAGACGTTACGCCGTGTCCATGTTTCTCAGTTGCCTCAGTTACTGATCTCATGAACAGGGTTTTTGTGGCCTTCTGATATTTGACATCAGAAAAACAACCTTTCAAGTAGATGATTATATCCACAGATCCAAATCCACGCATTCCATCATTACCTTCATCACAAAGCAGCGTCTTTCTTATAGCTGTTGATCTGTGAAAACATCTGACCTGCAGGTTTTCCATCAGCCCTCAAAACTGTGAAGTTGAAGCATGAAGCCCTTAAAGATCATTTCAATTGTTCTGTAAAGAATAATCAGTTTTCTTTTCTCTGAGCAGATGATCAATGCTGAGAAGAAGATTTTGAATGTAATGGTTTGGGTTTCTCAAGTGACGAAGGTTCTTCGCCCCTGGTGCTGGAAGCAGTAATGTATGCTTGTGAGAAGGTCCGTGTCCCCTTGCGATGGTGTCGATGGGGAGGCGTCTTCCGGACCTTTGAGACCTTCGTCTGCACAGGAACAGGAACCGGAGCATGAGCAGGAGTGATTGTGGGCAGAGCGACCAAAGCTTGGGACTTGTTTTGAGGACAGGGGCTGGAATGGTGCGGTGAACAAGTGGAGGTGTCCAGCCTGCCTTCAGCTTCCTGACAGAAAGATAAAGAATAAATGCAAAGAATAAAGAAAATCAGGAAAGAAGCAAAGAAGAGACGGAATCGATAGAAAACGACAAAGGCAACTGTGTGGAGAGAAAGGGGGAAAAAAGAGGGGGAAAAAAGGTGGTGATGAAAATCTCCACATGGACAGAATGAAAGTGGAAGCATTTGAGGACACAAGAGACAAACAGTCACACAAACAACAAACAAGCAAGGGTAAGAAAAGAACTCATGCAGGTGAAGAGTAATATGGAGAGAAAGCTCAGGCAGGTGCAGTGTGGGTTCATCTGAATCAGCTCCCCAGGTGTGATTCAGTATCTGGTAAACAGGAGATCAGGAGAACCCTGCCTCACTACCCATCAAGAGAAGGAGGAATTTTGAGACGGACCTGAAGGTGATCGATTCCCTGATCAGTGTGCTGATTACTGAAAGAGGGAGCTGACTGAGACGCACTCTGCACGTGAAGCAGCTTGAAGAAATTTTAATTTCATGACATCAGGACTGTTTGCTCCTGGACACAGAGACACTCATCACATCACACTGTACATACAGCAGGTCCTGATAATACTTTAGGAAACCTGAGACAGAAAACTGCACTGACCAATAAAACTAAAAGAAGTAAACTAAAATAAACACCTACAAATCATCATTCATTAGATTCTGAAGCCAATAAAAGCAGCTCATTTTAGAATAAAAAAAAAATAAAAAAAATTTATATTTATATATATATATATATAAAAACATTTTACAAGTTGGAAATTCCGAGATTAAAAATATCTTATGCAGCATCTCACATTCCCCATCACACACTGAGCAGCCAAACTGCTGCATCTACACACCATGAGCAGAAAGTTGTGCTGAGATCTGATGCCACGACCTGCTCCAAGTGTGTGTGCGTGCGTGCGTGCGTGCGCGTGTTTAATTCTGCTGCTTGTGTTGTTCAGCCAGGCAGCATGCATTTCCCAGCCATGCATCTTACTGACCTCCCCATCCCACTGCTGATCTCAAGTCATTCATCAACTGGCACAGGACAGAGCAAAGTCCCGACACTCATCCTCCTAAACATGCACCCACAATCACGTTTCAGCACCATGACACAAAAACAGCTCCACGCCAAGAGGCTGCTATATTACCAACTTAACAAAACACACCTGCGCGCGCGCGCGCACACACACACACACACACACACACACACACACACACACACACACCTGCATGCACAGCATCAATCAGTTTTTAATAAAAGTTTATTTAACATTTGTGAAATATAGATAAAAAAGACAAATAAACAGCAGGACCCATCAGATAAATAGAAAGACATAAAAAATAGTTTATAAAACACACTGGATATTTTGTTTTGCAGAAAATCATATTCTCATAAATACAGTACAATACGCAAAACAACCTTCGGTCTCCTCTCTACACATTCTCTCGTCTCACCCTAGGCATTCTGGTGGATCTCAGTAACATCAGGAGCTAAACATGTCTATTACACTCCCCTCATTAGTACTCGATCAAAGTGTAAACAGGAAACTGATACTGATTCTTATTAGCATTAAAGAGAATAAGCAGTCAGTAGCAGTGTGTATTGTTGGCAGTATTTCAGTAGATCTGAGGGTAAAAGGGGCAGATAGTGTTACAGTACTGTGGATTTAATGCTCTTGAACTGTAAACAGTGGGACTTCTGTGAACTGGTCAGATAATAATTTATAATAATACTGCATTCATGTTTAACAATGACTGAGGAACCCAAAGAAGAAGCAGCAGCATCGAGTAAAACAACAAACCAGGGAGTGTAAAAACCCCTGAGCAAAGACGTAAACATGTTCTGATAAATTATATATGTTTATATTTGTACTGATTAAAAGGCTCTTTTGTAACCCCAGTTTTGTGCACTGTGATGATCTCAGCTGCACTGCTGCACTTCCTGCACAGTTCTAATCCGTCTTCATCACAAGTTCTACTTCAGAGATTTCCCATAAATACAACCAGAGACGGTTTCAGATCCTCTTTCATTACAAACTACAGAGTCCTGAGTCACATGGCATCAAGTCAAGATAATTAAAAAGGAGGTGAGAGCGAGCGATTCGAGCCTGCTGTCCCTCATCGCTCTGAGGCGTGTGGAATAGGAGCAGGATTTCACCTGCACAAACAAGAAACTAATCATGAAGTCGATTGATCCAGGAAGGTGGAGATGCTGGGTTTGGGGCAGGTGTGTGATCAGGCTGTAGACTGGCTCTGAATGTGAGGAAGACTTTGTTGAAGGGTTAAATGGGAACAGGAACATGACCTGACACACACACATGTCCTACCATGTTGATGTCAGTTTTTGCGGCAGGAAACCCGACCACCGTGGGACCAGCGTGGACGACGTCCTCCGATGGCACAAAGCCTCTTCTATCTATTAAACTGGGACAAGGAGAGAACGAGTTTCAGATGTTACACAGGGGTGTGGTTCAGAATACCAATGTGATTCCATACAGTGTAAAACATCTACTTTCACATGGTACAGTCCTGATCCACATGGTACAGTCCTGATCAGAAGAATAAAGTCTGTTTTTTTCATTCAGTGTTGATGGATTTTCACTGCGAGCATTTATTCATGTTTGGTCGGGTGTCTCTCACACACACTCACACACACACACTTCCCATGTTAGTGTTCACTGTTAAAAGTACAATTTTAAGTACATATCATTAAAAGTGTCCATGTCAGGAGGTCAGACTCTCACCTGGGAGGCATGGGCCCACACAGCACCGAGCAGCAGTTCTTCAAAATGTTGTTATGAGTGTAAGGATTCCCAGTTTCCTCATTCCCACTCTTCCCTGACCAAGAACCTTTAATCTGGAAAAGATTCAGTGATCATCACCATTACAGGACATTAAAGCTTAATTACAGAGCGTGATGTGAGTTTTATTATTAATATCTAATGTTCCATACTCACGTCCTCGTTTGTGGTGAGATTAGCAGCAACCAGGTATGTATGGAAACCTGAGAGGCCTAAAATTGACCAAACTGAAAAGAAGCAAACCACCAGCTCTAAAGCAGTGCAGAAGAAGTAAAGGAGAAATCCAGATTATACCCATGCCCTTTTACACACTTCATTATTAGCAGAGTAAAAATAGAATCTGGTAATTGCAATCATAACAAAAAACGGGACGGGAAACTACAGCAAAAACAGAGGTAAAAGCCAAAAGGATATCTGGCAGGACTCGCCTGGAGAGCCACAACCAACCCGTTTCCTTCCTGTGACCCTGAAAAACATTATATTTCATCATTACTGACTCATAATCAGGTCTTTAATAAACATGAACAGACAGGAAAGGTGATTCTCTGACTCTGAATAAGAGCAGCAATTTAAAGTAATTGTGAAATAAAATAAGGAGAGAAACTCTGGTTTCTTCAGATCTTTTCCGCATGGATCTGAGACTGTTCTCTTAGAACCAGAAACCCTTGATGGAATGGGAGCCACACTGAGCTGAATACTCCTACACTCATATCAACTAGAGTCTTTAATATCCATGCATTTATATAAACACACACACACACACACACACACACACACACACACACACACACACATACTGAGAGCCAGGTGTGTGGTCACACAGATAAAGATGAAGGCAGTGAAAAAGGACAGCGAGACGATGAACATGTAGAAGAAGCGATAGTTGCGTTTCCCCACACAGTTTCCGACCCAGGGGCAGTGATGATCAAACCGCTCTGAAAAACATGAAACACAAACAGGTTTGTTCATATTATGAAAATCAGGTCATGACCTCTAACAGTGAGTCTAAAATTTCAGATTTATTTATTCAGAAAAACCTGAATAAGGTCCGATCACTGAATCAGACCAAATAGGTTGAACAGGGAAAAGATTCCCAGCATCAGAGCTACAGAGCTGAGAGTCTCCACAACGTTCCGTCTAAACTCACCCACACAGTTGTCACATAGGCTGCAGTGGGAAGTCCGCGGCGGCCGGAAGATCTTACAGGTGAAGCAGTACTTCAGCTTAACGACCTGCTGGTTGATAACGACCTCCTTGGTGCGAGGAGGAGGACGATAGGACGAGGTGCAGCCGTTTGGGTTTTCTGTACAGCAGACAAACAGCAGAGTTCTAATCAAAATTATTACAGCATTCGATCTGAAACCCCACATGCTGCTTCTGTAATGTGCTTTTCTTCAGGTTCTGCATGTTTTTACTTTCATGTTTTTATAGATAAATAAAAATAAAAAAGGAAGACTGCTTAACTATTTTGGGAAAGTCTAATAACATCTAATCTAACAAATCAGCTTTACCCTCACGTCTGTATAGTGTTGTTTGTTTTCCTGATGATAATTTACAGTGCTGTAACACGTGATTCCATAAAAAGCATTTCACCTTCTACAGTGTCACGTGATCTGTGTCACGTGATCTCTGTGCCAGACATGAAACCCTGCTAGATCATTAGACTTATCACTCAGAATCAGACAGAACGAAGGTGAAGTCTCCTCACCAATCTGTTTCTCGATGTCGGCCGCCTCCTCAGGTGTCGCTCTAGGAAGAATCCCAGGATCTGAGAAGCTGGTCTGAAGGAGAGAGATGACCACGAACACAAACAGCATTCCTCCGATCACTGGGATGAAGCCGGTCAGGTGTTCCACCAGGAACGGACAGCTGGAAACACAACACAGCATTATAGGGGTTATCTTACCATGTGACCCAGAAACCTCCTGAGATAACAGGACTCAGATCAGACTCTCCACTCCATGTCAGAGAGAGAGAGAGAGAGAGAGAGAGAGAGAGAGAGAGAGAGAGAGGTGTGTGTCTGTCTTTGTCTAGATAGTTGTGAGTCGGAGGTAAGAAGTGAAGGTGAGTGGAGAAGAAGGTGATGGAGGTGAGGAAATGTGTGTAGACTCACTCAAACACGAAGAACAGGAGGCTGGTGATGAGGATGAGCCCCATGGTGAGAGGAAGAACACCACTATGACGGGACACCATGATCCGACCATCACAATAAAAGCGGTTTTTTCCCGGAAACACTTCCCATTTCCTCC
The DNA here is from genome assembly GCA_014706435.1 of Silurus glanis. Lineage (NCBI taxonomy): Eukaryota > Metazoa > Chordata > Actinopteri > Siluriformes > Siluridae > Silurus > Silurus glanis. Next base: position 4,011,911 of record JAAIIK010000077.1, read on the forward strand.
TCAGCCTGCTGGACTGCTTCTCCTGGCAGGGACGCGCAGATGCAGGAGCTGCTGTGTGTCCAGGTGTTGGTGTGGAGAGGGCATGAGGATCTATTTGTTGATATTCACAGCTTTTCATGGTTTCCCGGTTGTGTAGGAGGACCGTCATCCGACTTATTTTTCCCCCCAAACAAACACTTCCACTTCCTGGATCCTACCGGACTACTGGTGCTTCAACTCTGGCGTGAAGGGACCGGAAATGCGCTTCAAAATGTTCCTCGGAATGTTCCTCAAAAGGTTCCTCGTACATCAGAAAAGAGCTGAGCATTTCAGCTGACTGGATTTCCAGCATGTCATGCGGTTCTCATGTCCTCCATCTGCGGAATGATCACCAAACCGTTTACATATACCAGGTAGTGACGTCATACATACACTTCCGGTACGTGGACGTAAACATTTCAAAATCATTTAATATGAAATATTTCTTCACCATTAACACCACCGACCTTATAATAATAATAATAATAATAATAATAATAATAATAATCATAATCATAATCATAATCATAAATCTGAAACGGGTGATTTCATGATCAAAGTCTAGCTCGTTTCAGGGGAAGATCCAAAAAGTCGCTTGATGACGTAATTTTTCTTGCATGGGTTCGTAATCCTGGTGATGATTCGTATTATATAATATAATTATAATTATTAATTATTTTATATTCTATTGTATTATAATTATATAATTATAATATAATATACATAAATAATTACACAACTAATTTTAGCATTAAAAAAATTAACTAGGAAACATAAGAGAACATAAACCTTCTCCTAGAAACTCATAGAAATGCATTAATTTCTGTCAGAAACTCTCAGACTGAAAACAAACAGTAGGAACTGGTGATCTGGTGGTGATCACTGATTAGTGTTTGGGGATTGATGATCCTCATATCTAGTGCACGACTGATTACAAACATTAAAAAGACCAGCAAAAGACTGGAAGAAGACCAGGTGATGTCCACCACATATCCAGTTTGGGTGAATCTGTGTTGGTGATAGCTGCAGATTCTTGTGGTATCCTGCTGTTGTAGTCCATCTGCCTCAAGGTTTGATGTTTTGAAGCTCTAATGCTCCACACAGTGATTATTTGAGTTATTATATCCTTATTGGCAGCTGCATCTAAAGGTCGCTCCTAACTGGGAGATTTAGAAGAAATTCTTAAAAATGAGTGTGATAATAATAATAATACAAAATAAATAGATAAATAATTAAAAAAAATAATCATCATCATCATCCTCTTCTTCTTCTTCTTTCAGCCGCTCCCGTTAGGGGTCACCACAGCGGATCATCCATCTCCATACCCTCCTGTCCTCTACATCTGCTTCTTTCAAACCAACATCATCTCTCAAGTCAGTGTGATGTTCACATTTGTCAGTTGTTAGATCTTTTCAGTGATTATGAAGATGATGTGGAGCTGAATTGGAGATGACATGGAGATGATGTGGAAAATGATGTGGAGCTGAATTGGAGATGACGTGGAGATGATATTTAGCTAAATTGGAAATGATTTGGAGATGATGTGGAAATGATGTGAAGATGAAATGGAGATGAAGTGCGAAGTGATTTGGAGATGACGTGGAGCTCTGCCTGAGGAACTCATAAACCAAATTGAAATGAAATGTGCATTACAGAACCTGCCATTAACACAAATAGATTAGATATACTGATAAGTTTACAACATTTTACATTATAATGTGTGGACACTCGTCTCTATTCTCTGATCTTCCTCCAGGGTGTACAGGTTCCTCAGTGAGAGCTTCCCTCTGCACTTCTGTGAAATGGGTTTGGAAAGGAAATTCTTATGTAGGAACTTTATAGTTCCACTTTAATCTTTAAATTAATCTGAGGCACTTTTGAGAAATCCTTCTGCAGATAGATAAGATCAGTTGGCTTGGACCGACTGTGGGGAGAAACACAGCAGGTGAACTGGAGAAAGAACTCAACAGTGTTGTTTTTACACAGTAGCAGGTTCAACCAGAACATTTTCACTGTGACGAGATGCAAATTTTATTATTTCATTCAGAGTAAAGCTACAGACCAACAAGTCAAACAAGCTCTTACATCAACAGCCTCAAGGAATAAAGACCAAACTCTCATATCAGTGTGTGTGTGTGTGTGTGTGTGTGTGTGTGTGGTAATGTGAGTTTGGTGATTTTATCATGTTTCTTAGCCAGAACTGATCATTAAAGAGTACATTGTGTGCTGTAGGTTTGTTTATTATAATTTTTTATTCAAATAAATGATTTTTAACACTGTTTTATCATCTATTTAGCAGCATTTTTGAAAGTGTGTTGGGGGGGGGGGGGGGTTGTACTTAAATCAGAATAAAAAATGATAAATAAAATTAATTAATGAAAAAAAAGTAGATTTTGGTGTATTTAACACCCGATTTGCTACCAGTGTTAATGACGTGTACAGAACAACTCTTACACACACACACACACACACACACACACACATTCTCTCACTGTAAATTATAAACTGTTATATTAAAAGTACTTGGGCTCGTCCGGGATTTGAACCCGGGACCTCTCGCACCCAAAGCGAGAATCATACCCCTAGACCAACGAGCCGGCTTGAAGAACCTCCTGCAGGTGTCTATTTTAGGCTTCAGGACTCATTCTACGTGGCACTGAAGTTCCAGTCTCATGTTCCTGGTGATAGGTAATGACGGATCCTGTACACCAGAGGGCAGCAGCGGGCAGAGTCTGAGGCAGGGATGGGCAAACTTTTTGACTCACGGGCCACAATGGGTTCTAAAATTTGACAGAGGGGCCGGCTCATACATATACATACATACATACATACACACACACACACACACACACACACACACACACACACACACACATATACATATACATATATATATATATATATATATATAACATTAGAGATTTGGCAAATTCAGTTTCATCAAGTGCCAAAAGATCAACAATTTGTTGCATTTTGCAAATACATTTTTAATGTTTTTGTCATGTTATTAGACAAATTTTGGGTTCCCTGGTGGTCTAGTGGTTAGGATGCGGTGTTCTCACCGCTGCGGCCCGGGTTCGATCCCCCGTCAGGGAACCAACCCCAGCCACTTTCAGTGCCGGTCTCAACCCCGGATAAATTGGGGAGGGTTGCGTTAGGAAGGGCATCCAGCGTAAAAACATGCCAAATCAAACATGCGGATGGTCCGCTGGCGCCCCCTAACGGGAGAAGCCGAAAGAAAGTTTTTATTAGACAAATATTGATTGTGAACTGCTCCAGATGTTGTAGGTGCACAGTTGTGGTTGTAGTGTAGAGGTTTGGAGTCTTAACTGGGTTTGTTGCTTTAGTAAAATGGTTTTCACCTCCATATGTGAAACGTCTCTCTGTAATGCCACGTGTTGTTATATTGTGTTTTTTTATTGTATTGATGGTTTCTTTAATTGCGACATGATAGTGTTGTATTAAGAGGTGGATTAAGTCGGGTACGTCCTCACTGAAGACCCTGGTACCAAATACACGGCCCACTACTGGATGAGACCATGGCAGCAATGTTGTGGATTGTTCTCCAACAAAACTAGTCTTAAAACATTTGGATACCTCGTATCACTTCAACCTCTTATCAACTTCACACTCTCTCTCTGGACGCTCATCATCTGACAAATCTATGTCTGAATCTCCCTCAATGATTTTATACAGAATCTCAGCCGTGGTCATAGAACTGCCTACTACAAAAAAAGTGAAATAATCAGAAGTACAATGTTCTGATGAACACTGTAGAGTACATTTATAAATAAGCTGTTATTGAAAATAAATATGCTTAGCTCAGAAAATGTACTCACATGTTGCTGAGATTTTTATTTGATATAAAAAAAAAACTAAGAATATTGTTTAAAAACCTTTTTACTTACGAATATCATGCTAATCTTTTTTTAGTTCCATAAAATGTGCTCGTCATTTTGAAAGGTCACACCCCTGACATGTGATATCTTTTTAAAGGGCCAAATGTGTTCTTTAAAGAACAACAGGATTAAGCAGAGTGAAATGCACAGCATGAGTGATAAAAGCAAAAACTTAATTTTCACAGTGGGAAAAAAGTGAATGACCTGGTCACTAAAATAAAGAGTCGGGCTCGTCCGGGATTTGAACCCGGGACCTCTCGCACCCAAAGCGAGAATCATACCCCTAGACCAACGAGCCGGCTGGAAGAACCTCCTGCAGGTGTCTATTTTAGGCTTCAGGACTCAGTCTACGTGGCACTGAAGTTCCAGTCTCATGTTCCTGTGTGACAGGTAATGACGGATCCTGTACACCAGAGGGCAGCAGCGGGCAGAGTCTGAGGGAATAAGATCTATGCTCCATTTTAGACTCGTTCCGGTTCTGATTCCAAATAATAAGATTCAATCGAGTCAATGACGTCAGTAATGAGTGAATCATTTTAACGATTTCCAAAACACACAGAAATGTGGCGTAATACACAAGTATTCATTTACATAAGCACAAACTGCTACGGTTTATACAACACAATTAAGGGAACACCTGGTCTTCAAGGTAAACTACACACTCATTATATCAACTCGAGACCAAAGGATTTGACAATGGAGCCTTTTAGTCACATAACTCAACATTTTGCAATATATATTAGGTTTATATATGAGTTCAGGTACCTGGGGTCAACAGTGTAAAGTAATGGAGAGTGTGTTAGAGAAGTGAAGAAAGGAGTGCAGGCAGGGTGGAGTGGGTGGAGAAGAGTGATATCTTCTATCACAAATCACTCCTGCTATCACTCTTCTCCACCCACTCCACCCTGCCTGCACTCTTTTCTTCACTTCTCTAACACACTCTCCATTACTCCAGTATCTGTGAGATCTGTGATAGTGAAAGGGAAAGTTTATAGGACTGTGGTGAGACCTGAGATGTTGTATGGATTAGAGACAGTTGCATTGAGTAAAAGACAGGAGGTGGAGCTGGAGGTAGCAGAGCTGAAGATGTTGAGATGTTCGTTGGGAGTGACGACGATGGACAGGATTAGAAATGAGTTTATTAGAGGGACAGCGCATGTAGGACGTTTTGGAGACAAGGTGAGGGAGGTGAGATTGAGATGGTTTGGACATGTGCAGAGGAGGGACATGGGGTATATCAGTGTATATATATATATATGAGTGTGTGTGTGTGTGTGTGTGTGCGTGCGTGCGTGCGTTCGTACGTGTGTTTGTATATAGGCATAATGTAATGTGCTCTTCCTGCCTTTGGGGGCGCTATGTTTTGTTTGCTATTAGGAGTGGATGTGTTTTCCTTCAGTTCAATTTCTTTTGTGAAAAGGTAAGGAGGTATATCTCTGTTCTCCATAATATTTATTTAATTTATGTAGTTCTATCAGCCATCCATCTTATTAAAATAAATAAAAAGCAGTTAAGAGGTTTATTAACGTGTATGTGATTATTTTAATAGATTGTTTTGTTATGTGGCGCAGCATATTTTATGTTAATGTTGTTTTTGAAGTTTATTTGTGTTTTTATAGTTTTATTTTTTTCTATTTTGGATACAAGTTCGAGTCTGGAGTTTTTTCGTCATTTATTATTCATCAACTTATAAATAAAAAGACTGATTTCTCTAAATGTAGTGGTTTATTTAATACATGCCTTTATAAATAAAGTTCCAGTAGTGAATAACAGCATTTTATTACAATCCTTAACACTGCAAATAATTATTTAACATAAATATAAATGATTTTAGATGTTATTATTTGGGCTTCCTGGAAAAATCCAGGACAAACATGAGTTCCAGCGTTGATATGATTGTATTTTATTCTCCTAGCTTGCTTTTTGATATTATTAAATGAATTGTGACTTTTTGAGTACATGCTTTCTGACAAGGCTGATAATAAACACATAGTTTGTCTTTTATATATATATATATATAGTAGACTGATTGTAGCACCCTCAAGGATCAACGAACGCACGATGTAGAGTCATAAAACAGGGTTTATTCTGGTCTTGACAACCCGTGAGAACTGCTCACAAAAGAAAACAACATAAAAAAAGCAAGATATCAGAGCTTGTTCTTATCCAATGTTACAACTTCGTCGATAAGACATTAATCACAGAAAAAACATTTAAAGAACACAAACCTCGTGAGCTGACATCCCGGAGGGGCTAAATAATCCTTTATCTTCTTCTCTATCTTCTTTCTCTCTTATTTCTTAATTTTATCTCAAATTTTCACGTTTCTTTCATTCTTAGTGGTGCTAACCGGCAGCTGCAGCCTGCAGATAGCATGTGTCTCAGCAAAATGGGCTCGGGCAGAAACCCAAACATAAACAATTGTACCCGCTATAATCTACCAGTAGATGGCGCAAAAGAGCACGCCTGGACACAGCTCAATGGGACATTAAATGCTAATACTGTTACACTGATGTTACCTGAATTATATAATGTGCTCCTGGTGCCTTTTATAGTCTTGCAAATGACCACTAGATGGCGGCAAAGTAACAAACAACTGCTACTGAGACCTGAAATGAGCAAACATGCAACGTGGCAAATCCCTATGGATGAAGGTGAGTGAGATCTACAGAGATGAAGGTGAGTGAGATCTACAGAGATGAAGGTGAGTGATATCTACAGAAATGAAGGTGAGTGAGATCTACAGAGATGAAGGTGAGTGAGATCTACAGAGATGAAGGTGAGTGAGTTCTACAGAGATGATGATGAGATGAAACCTTTACATTTGGTCTTTATTCTTTACTTTATGATCATTCTTCAGTCACGTGCAACACAGTTTAACACAATTTGAACACATTTGAATAGAAAAGGCTTTTGTGGCACAAATGAAACAGATAATATAATATTATAAATCAGTCTGATTTAAATCACTGAGCTCAAACACAAAGCAAACATCGTCTATGGAATACTTGAGTCTTCGTTTCATTTTGGAGCCAAACTGTTTACATAATTGTAGATTAGATCGAGCGTTTACGCTTCACACACTCAGAAACTGAAAATAATGTATATGTTGCTATTAAATGCTGCATGGAACTGCAGACAGGATCCACAGAAGGACACCTGTAGACTTCAGGAGATGAGCTGTGTTGAGATGGTTTTCAGCCTGGTCTTACTATACATTTTCTTCATTTTGGGATTGAGGAGACTTGACTAGCGGACACGTGCCCCAGACCTTGTAATAGATTTCCTTTTCAGCATAGTGCAGGTTTTTTTTATATTTAAAAATGCTGCTGTTCTTCATTTCCACACACAGATTAGGGCTGTACTCAGTTATTCTACTGAATTCTGTTGAGGAATCTCTCAGTGGTGTTCTTTGCTCTATTAGACGTGTGCACGTCAGCGTGAGCGTCAGCTGTAGGAGGTGCTCGTAGTCTTGCTGTGCCAGTGTAGGACATGGAGGATTCTGTTGCATTGTGTCCTGTGGCATATTCACAGGTTTGTATTCTGAAGCTTGTATAACTGCTCTATCAAAACTCGGTGCAGGAGCCGATCTCCTCATGGAGAAATGCAAATGTTCTTCTTAAAGTGTTCAGGTTTTCTCTTTGGCTCCACTTGTATCTCACAGAAACGTGCATTAACATCTGTATGTCAATAACCTGGATAACAAACTCGCCTGCATTTAAATGCATTGAGATGAAAAAAAAATCTTTCCCTCTCTCACACCCACACACACACACACACACACACACACACACACACACACACACACCTTTTTAGAAAGATCCCAGTTTTAACTGGAAATATGGTGTCAGCTGTGAAGATGCTGGAGTGAGCAGGACATCGTCATCACTGATGGTCTGTAAATCAGAAGCATAAACATCTCCAGGCCTCGTTTCTGCAGTGTGTTTGTGGTGGAATTTTGGAAGAATTTGTTCTTACAGAATAACATACGCAGACCTACAGATTTTATTTATGTCTGCCGAGAGCCAAATCTTCTGGTCAGACTCGGGGGTGTTTAAAACTTTTTGAAAGGGGAGATTTTTCCAGATTAGACCACATAAGGACACAGACAAATAATGATTCAATATTCCAATAGAGTAAATGACTGTAGTAAAGTAATTACTGTAACTAACCCTACTCTTCCCTGGGGGTGCTGGAGCCAGAGTTTTGACCCCCAGATGTAACTGATCGAATCATATTGTAATTGTAAATCACTTTGTGTGCAGTTCCACCTGAATATTTAATGCTGATTCAGATCACATGTTAATTCAAGCTACAAATGGGGAATTTTTTTAAACCTTTCATTTGTTCATGTGGCTCAAGAACAGCAATGATGTAAAAGTAATACATATTTATAGCTATACAGGATTTAGTAAAATAATAATAAAAATAAAGTTGCTACATAGCCAAAAGAGAGCGAATCGTTTAACTCTGTGATTGTGCTCTGCTTGTCGACATCAGCAATGTGAGTATGGGTCAAGTTTTTAAAGCTGTCGCACGTTTCCTAAAATCCCCCACACGCTGGACTTTAAAATATTGCACTTAATTTAAAAAGTGACTTTTTGTCCCTTAATAATTAAAGCGATGCATTTTATCCATGGCTTTAAATGAATTTATCCAGCAACATGTGGAAGTTTCCTGTGGAAGGTCTCATTCTCCAGACTGAGCGAACGCCACATGGCCTTATCCCAGAGCACTCCGGTCTCTAAGGCAGAGGGAACATGGTGACGTATAACTCGGACTGAGCACAATGCAACAGATGAGATGATAATCACCCTTTCAGGTCTGCTGATTCATAACGTGATGCATCAGTCATCATCTGTAACCGTGTCTCTGGAGCCTCTGACAGAATGAAAGTCTGTCTTGAGCTGTAATCCAATTAGCACACAGGAATTCTGTACGAAGACTTTCTAACCACGAGCCGGGGCACAGGGGTGAGCTGAAGGATAAAGGTGGTACAGTGGGACACCCGTTTTCAGCTCGAAAGTGCACGCATTTGCAGATGTACGAAAACATCTGCAAATCCCACTGATACCAATCAAGTAACATTAGAAGACATAAGCAACAGAAGAGATGATGATCTGATGAAGATTTTTTGGTATTTTTTGTGAGTGTGTCTAATGCAGGATGACATTGAGGACTTCTACTGGATAAAATCTTCAGGTGAGTGACACTGGCTTGAAAACGAGCAGTAAAATCAACTGGACAAAAAGATGATTCCAGGAGAAATTTAAAAAAAGAATCAGAAAATGGTCTTCAGGTCTAAGACATCAGGTTATTGCGGTAGAGACGCTGAGAAAAGGAACAGTGTTTATTCTTTTTCTATCTTCTCAACCATTGGTGCAAAAATCAGGAGTGCAGAGGGTCATAAGGTCACCATGGTGCAGGGGTGTTTAAGTTTGCAGGGCAGAACTCCTCTATTAAGTTGATAGAATTCTACAAGGTGGATAAGGTCTGTGAACTTGGTGGAACCATCATCAAGGCTGAAGAAGATCTGACCATCCTCTTCATACTGACAAACAAAAATAAACACAAGACCTTCAGTCTGGGCTGATTTAAAAATATAGAGATTTTGTGACCTCTGTATTAGATACAATGTGATGATCAGAGTAGAACTTAAGGACTCACAGGCAAGATCTGGAAGTGTCGGACCTTCTGATGATGGCACAGAGTGAGAACAAAAGCCTTTGGGTTGCTCTGACTATCCCGCAAAAGAAACAACCTTAAGACAAAAGACATGGAGCTGAACAAACCTCAAACCTGAAAATCTCAGTTACCATAAAGACTTAGACATCATGTAGATACTCTCTAGTCTGAGCCTCTTACCCGTCCACCTGCCCCTGCTGAATCATCATACGGTGCGATTCCTCCCTCATGATGCGTCCATGGAACCACAGCTGGGTTCTGTGGATCGCTGCAGACATCAAAACCCATCATTCATACTGTTTTCCACACTTACTGTATAAATTGTACTTGAAATACACTGTTCCAGTGTTCTCCATCTTGATCTGCATGTGTACCTGAATTTAAAGATGATGGATGTGGAGAACTCGGGTGGCCCGAAACATTCATTCGCTGACTTCGTTTCTACACACAAATAAATGATACAGTATAAATATAATGAATGAACATCAGGAGCTCTGTGAGCGTCAGGGTTTTTCTGTAAAATTGTGTTTAAAGTTTTTAACAAACAGATAATTTCTGCAAAAGTTTCAGAAATGCAGTTTGCACATAGTGATAAAATCCAACCTCAGTAAAATACTGAACACTTTCACAGAACATTACTCGAACCCACAAACTCCTTTAAATGAAAAGAAGAGCTGAAAATGACACGATGTTCCTCTTCAACATAGAAATCACTGGAGAAATGTGTCCAAATGTTTACAATCCTCCTGTAAACTACGTATTTTTCGGACTATAAGCCGCTACTTTTTTCCCACGTTTTGAATCCCGCGGCTTAAACAACGAAGCGGCTTATTTATGAATTTTTCCTGGGTTTTTCCCGGTTTCACAAACTTCAAGCCAAAAAACTGAACCCCATAACATTAGACCAATGAAATTTCCGAATGGAAACGAAAAAACGCACCTCACCTGTGTTCTGAGCTGCACGGCATCGGGAGAAAAAACTTTTTTTTTTTTTTTAAACGCACGACGATGCCAAAAGATAAACTCCCGAGAGAAATAGTTGTGAAAGGAAGGAGGAAGACAGTGAACAATGACTTTCTTGGTCGGCTACTGTTTAGATACAAGCCGTTGTAACGCGTTGAGTCTGGGTGAAGGGAGAGCTCGCTAACTCCAGTTACAACAGAAATCATATAAGCACAGACAGGTTTCCAAAACTCGTGCTTTTTTATTATTCTTGGCAACAGCGTTACGGGTTAGTCAAAGAAACTTAGAAATGAGCATCAGAAAATAATAAGGACATATTCCTCGGTCTTGCACACATGCAGTAATACCGGTAAAATGCGGCGGCATGCTATTCCCAAAATACCGCTCTGCTCTTAAAGGAGCCACAACATATTTCACCCGTTACACCGTGTAACAGACACTGTCTTTCATTAAAGCCTGTGTAAAGTTCATTAGTTTCAGTGTAGACACCTGCGGCTTGTTTACGTTCAAAATAAAAATCTTTGTCAAATTCAGTGGGTGTGGCTTATATATGGGTGCGGGAAATTACGCTATTTGTTCACATGCAGCTACACAAATACGGCACAGTAAATAAATAAATAAATATATATATATATATATATA
>JAAIIK010000077.1:4031963-4042743 GCA_014706435.1 Silurus glanis
TGTTAGTAGTGTTGATGTAGTGTTACTGTTAGTAGTGTTGATGTAGTGTTACTGTTAGTAGTGTTGATGTAGTGTTACTGTTAGTAGTGTTGCTGTAGTGTTACTGTTAGTAGTGTTGATGTGTTTGTGTTGATAGTATATGTGCTGTTGGTGTTGGCGTGTTCTCCTCCGGAACACTAGGTGGCGATGAGCCTTGTTTCTGTTCTATAACGCAACACAAAAAGACACGTCATGTCAGAGCGGATGAATCGGACTGCGCATGCGCTTCACTCCTTGAGTCGGGCTGAGCAGAGAGCAGAGAGAAGGTAGAGAACCTCACTGTTATAATGTGTGTAGATTTATATTTATAAATAAATAACATGCAGCTTTTTTTCTGGTGTATGTTTGTAAACAGGGTTTGCGTAAATGTTCCAGGTTTATTATGGAGAAGAAAAAGATTATATGAGAGAAAAAGCTGCAGGAATGACTGAGACTCAGGGACACGTAATCACTCAGGCCTTCGTGGGTTTATTTATTATCACTGTTTATATTCTCTTATAGTATTTACGGTTATAACTTATTAACTCGTAACTTCTTATTTAAAGCGTGTGTATGTTTTATAAGTGGGGTTCGATTATTCAGGTTTTATCATTGCATCATGTATTTCCTGTTTTATTTCAGCAAGTTTCGAGTCACTGTGCTGTTTAAAGACACTGAATTATAAAGTTTATAAATAAATACATAAAAACTGAATTACAGCCTGACGTGCACGTGTAAATTCTACAGACCTGTTTGTGATCAGGAAACACACAGTGGCATTGAGTTCTAGGAAATTAATCAATGTGATGAGATTCAATTAATGTTTCTTAGTGAGACCGGGGCCCCTCTGTGAGACCGGCCCCGGTCTCACTAAGAAACATTAATTGAATCTCATCACACTGATTAATTTCCTAGAACTCAATGCCACTGTGTGTTTCCTGATGAGACCTCTGTGAGACCGGGGCCCCTCTGTGAGACCGGGGCCCCTCTGTGAGACCGGGCCCCTCTGTGAGACCGGGGCCCCTCTGTGAGACCGGGGCCAATAAAAGCTTCACCACATCAGCATGGTCACGTGTTAAAACGTAGGATTTATTGTTTACGTGTGCCCGTACACATGCCCGTGCTGCTGCCAGAGAAACGTGATGGTATCAGGAGCAACACGTGAATACTAACGCATCGTGTGTTCACTGCTGAAATTCTGTTAAATGAAATAAATCAACTCTTTCTGACCAATCAGAAGAAATGAACTGCTGAAGTGTTTAGTGTTGATGTTTACAGAAGCTTGTGTTTGTTTGCTCATGTGGGTGTTTGTTCTTGATTATAGGTGAATCAGGAGTTTTTAATGATTGTTTTATGTCAGTAACATGTTCAGGTATGAAGAAGCCTAAATAAACGTGTATTGAAGTGTTTATTCCCTCTCTCCCTCACACAGTGTGAGATGTCGGGTTTTAGATTCCTTCTTTCTTTCCTTTTTCTTTCTTTTTTTTTTTTTTTTTTTTTGGATTCTCACAGGTCCCTTTCAGCTGTGTATTTGTCTCTCAAACCTCTGAGAGTGAGAGTAGAACTAGCACCATAGAGTCAGTCCTAAGTTCACCATTTGATGTGTGTGTGTGTGTGTGTGTGTTTCACTACAGATGAGGGTGTTGTGTGTTTGTGCTGTGTTTGCTGCCCTGGCCCTTGTGGTGATGGGAGAGGAAGGAGCTCGCCTGCTGGCCTCCAAGTCCCTGCTGAACCGCTACGCTGTGGAGGGACGAGACCTCACTCTGCAGTACAACATCTACAACGTGGGCACCAGGTACAGGGTGGAGATCAGTGTGTGTGGTTTAACCGCAACATGTAATGATAGATTCCTCATTACTATCACAAACATCTAATACTCGTGTGTGTGTGTGTGTCTGTCTGTCTGTCTGTCTGTCTGCGTGTGTAGTGCTGCGCTGGAGGTGGAGCTCTCGGATGACTCGTTCCCTCCTGAGGATTTCGGAATCGTCTCTGGGATGCTGAATGTGAAGTGGGATCGCATCGCTCCGTATCCTACACACACACACACACACACACAGAGTATACAGTTGCCTCTGCACCTGCTCTGCTCAGGACAGTGTGGAGATGATGAGCAGTAGTGTTCTGCAGGACGTGTCTTGAGGTTTCCTCATGAGGGTCACTCAGCTTTTTCTATATGCTGATATTTAAACTGATCAGGTATGACATCATGACATTATAATACTGAGTGGTGAAGTGAAGAACACTGATGATCTTCATCATTGCACCTGTTAGTGGTTGGATTTATTTATCAGGCAGCAGGTGAACATTTTGTCCTCAAAGTTGATGTTAGAAGCAGGAAAAATGGGCGAGTGTAAGGATTTGACAAATTGTGATGTCTAGACGTCTGGGCCAGAGCATCTCCAAAACTGCAACTCTTGTGGGCTGTTCCTGGTCTGCAGTGGTCAGAATCTAAAGTGCTCCAAGGAAGGAACAGTGGTGAACCAGCAACAGGGTCGTGGGGGAGGGGCTCATTGACGCACTTGGGTAGTGAAGGCTGGTCCGTGTGGTCCGATCCAACAGACGAGCTTCTGTAGCTCAAACTGCTGAAGATGTTCATGATGTTAACAGTCAGGACTGTTTTTGCAGCAAAAGAGGAACAACACTATGAGGCAGGGGGTCATAATGTTCTAGCTGAATGGTGTATATGATGATGATCTCCTGTCTCATGATGATCATTTCACTGCTGATTTATTATTAACACTAAAATGAAGCTCTTGAGGAATGTGCTGGTTTTCTGACTCTGTATTGATTCCTCTGGTCGAGTTCCTTGACCCATCGTGTCTCTCAGGGCCAGTAATGTCTCTCACACTGTGGTCCTGCGTCCACTGAAGGCCGGCTACTTCAACTTCACCTCAGCATCCGTCAGCTACCTCGCCCAAGAAGGAGGACAGGTTGTGGTGAGTGTTTCCTTCTAGATGTTTCTGCATCATGTTTTTCTGATTGCTGTACATTTCAGTGGAAAATATGATCAAGGTTTATGAAAACAGGATGTAACCAGTCAGGGTTTATCTTAGATTAGCACAGATTATTTATAGCAGTGTGTGTTATTTATAGTGTGCGTGTGTGTGTGTGTGTGTGTTTACATATGTTCATGTACTGAGAGGGAGTTCTTGTCCATGTGACTGCTTGTGGCAGGAAGAATGAATATAATAACTGAATGTAGATGTTCTCCTGCTGAGCAGTGAAGATGAGATTACACTCTGAGATTAAACCCTAACCCTAACCCTAACCCTAGAATTCTATTAAATCTATTTAGACACTAATCAGGAGTGATTCTCTCGTTAGGTCGGCTACACCAGCGCCCCGGGGCAGGGGGGGATTCTGGCCCAGAGGGAGTTTGACAGACGCTTTTCTCCCCATTATGTAAGTGTTTTATTATATCTCAGGCTTCACTTGATGTTCCTCATGCTTCACACTACATCCAGCTTTCAGTAAATCTCGAGGCTCAATCCAGTCAAAATGTTCTGCAGATTAAAATGGACCTGGTCTCAGGGTTTTTTTCTCCTGATGATGTCATCATAGTATTTAATTGTGTGTGTGTGTGTGTGTGTGTGTGTAGCTGGACTGGGCTGCTTTCGGGGTGATGACTCTGCCTTCCATCGGCATCCCGCTGCTCCTCTGGTACTCCAGCAAGAGGAAATACGACTCTCCCAAGACCAAGAAGAACTAATGGAGGGTGTTAAAGGGTCATGGCTGGGGGGTAAAATGTGCTTTTGAGGGGTTTCAGTAATTTTATTACCCATATTGGGGGTAACATGACCGAGGATGTGAGTGTGAACAGGTTTAATGGGATTCCTGTATTTCTTTTTTCCCCATCCGTATGGAATCATGACAGAAATCATCTTTCCTTCCTCCGAATCCTTTCCCTCACAGCCAGCAGCTTCATTTTGTGTTTGTTTTTTGGTAAATGCGTTAAGGACGTCAGAGATCTGCAGTGAGAAATAAAAGTGGGTTTTTACAAAAACTACACCAGAGGTTTGTGGGTTTTTATTAGATTGAGGTGAACAGACGTGCTGTAATGATGAATTGTTAATAAAAGTGTGACGACATCAGTATGAGACGTGTGAAGCTCCTCTGTCTAACGTCACTCTGAGCACTTATTGATCCATGTGGATGAAATGACTGACTGTAGGATCACAAGCTGCTGTCAGGTGACTGCAATCGACCGAAACCACACTTAATTTATAAATGTATTTATTCTGCTGCATAATTAATCCCCTATACAGACGGCTGAGGGACTCGAGACGGTGAAGATTCATTTGTGTGATCAGTGTGAATGTAAAAGAGATGATCCTAGTGATGTTCACCAACACACATCCAGTGGAATCTTCCTGTTTCTGGTGTCAGTGTTTGTCTGTGGGTTTTTTTACAGTGTGTAGAACATGAGGATCTGCTGATTATGAAGAGTTGGAGGTCAGTAGGAGATCAGCGTTTGGGGCCCGGCAGTGGTGGCAGCGGAGGTCTGGACTTGTTTGGTCTTTCTGGAATCTGCTCGTATATGGAGAACTCTGAGCTTCCTGCCATGGCCTGCTCTGATGGAAAAGTGAAAGGATTCCTCACTGCTGAGTTCTGTGGAGAAATTGAGAATTCAGTAACAGAGTTTTCTGGAAATGGAATCTGATTATTGATGGTATGATGATGATGGTACCTGAGCACTGGCCTCTGGTTGTGCAGCTCTAGGGGCAGATCTTAGTGGTAGTCTGGGTCTGGTGGAGGATGGGGTAGAAATGAAGGTTGTGCCCGTGTGGAGTGGTGGAGAAGCTGACATGGGGTCATCTCTGTTCCCCTTAATGTTGACCTCTGAGTAGACGTGATTAACAGCGACACCTGCTGGACACAAACACGTGACCTATTGGAAAGGAAGTCGGGTGGTATTGATGTGTAGTGAACGTGTGAAGGAACATCACCTGTGCACCTGACATGTTCTTACCTGTACACTCAAAAATGTGAACTTCAGGTTCATTATGCAGAATTTTTTATAATAAAGTGAAGTTGACCCTTTAATGAGAACTCGCATGTCAAAGTGCTGATGATCTCACAGCAGGAAAAGCTCTGACTGCAATACAGATCACACGTTTACACACTAACACTAATATCAGTGGGAAAGAAAATGGTTTCCATGCAGGAGATTATCATTTATGATGGAGATGTTTCAGGATGGAGGACTGAAGGAACAATTATATCTGCTATGAGGTAAGTGATAAAATGGAACCTGCCTTCAACATAAACGAATAAAACATCTCGTTCACTAATACAGTCATAATGTGATCAGTGTGTTGAAGAATAAACCACTTTGGAGAATCCTGAGTGATCAACTGTAGACTCTGTTCCTAAAGCAGCGTTCACTCCTCGAGCTGAGTGTAGATTTATGATGCAAAAATAGAATCTTTGCAGTTTATGGAGTTTAATGCAACAGGAGATCACATGATGATCTGGTTTCAGCAGGACTGAGGTCTTTTAAGCCTCACTACTGAACAAATCCATTTAAAATGAACATCTATAAATGTTCAGTAAACTGACCTGAACTCCTCGTGTTTCCTCGCTGTCTTCCAACTGCGTAGAACTCAATCTGGTCATCACGAGAAGGTGTGTGCAGGGCCTCCTCGTACGTGTGCACAGGCTCCAGCGCACAGTACTTCTGTTCTGCTACAGCAGCGTCGTTGAGGAGCATCTCGGCCTCGGCTGCGGCTCCACACACCGCAGAGTCGTGGATGGAGGACGTCTGTGCTGGACGTTGGGGTTTATTTACACGTGCGTAAGGGGCATCCTCTGGGTGGGTCACGTCTCCTCCAGCACACGTGTCTTTGCTGCTGAACACAGGATCTGGTGTTTCATTCTGAAATGAGGAAAATTTTCTTTCTGTCCAAGCAAGTAGAAGTAAATTTTAATGTCAGTGATGTTTTAATTTAATAGTAGGATCTTCTGGAATTGTGGTGTATTTCATAAAATAAGCATCTGTAGCAAATCTATAGCCGTTTACAGTTTCAGTTTAATGTGTTCACAGCAGATTAGACGTACTTAATAAAAAATATTATTACAAAATGTAAATTTATTATTATTTTTATTCTATTTGTGTGTTGTTAAGTGATACCTCAGACATCATTGGTGTATCTGTATGTTCCTGGATGCTGGCCAGTGCTTCACTCACACTCTCAGATATGGAGTTTGCCTTTCTCAGGGTTTTCCTCACCACAGCGTACTGCACCGTCTCTGGAGCAGTGAGAACTTCGGGTCCTGTGGAGGCTTTGGAAGGGTTTTCTCCACTGCATGGTGGAGTGGCTGCTCTTTCTTTACCACTTTCCTCTTTGTTTCTTAAGTCCAGCTTTGTGTCCTCACACACACCATTAGGCTGGAAGGGAATTCAAGATGAATCTTTTACTGTGCAACAAATATTTTTCTATAGTAGATTGTATATTGTTTAATTGTATTGTAGCTCTGAGATGAAATGCACAAGACCACGTAACAGACCAGTGCTAAAGTGTATACATTTATATAGGAACTTTACAGAATGCTTCTCTTATTCTGTTGTGGTTGGAACCAAAGCCTGTGCTCATGCTGAGAATGAAAATGCCTGTCTGTCTCTTACACACACACACACACACACACACACACACACACGCGCACACACACACGCGCACACACACCATGGGCCAATTTGTCTTTGCCAATCTACCCACTGGCATTGAAAGAAACCACAGACCCTGAATGAAACCTATGTGGACATTTGAAGGACATGAGAACCTTCACACAGACAGTAACCAAAGTCTGGATTGAATCTCTGCATCTGTGAGGTGGTGATGCTGCCATTGTACCCACTGGAGCAAACCCTGTTCCAGATGTTCACCAAACAGCAGTAGGCAAACAGGCAAAGTAAAAGTCTGTAATAAAGTTTTACTGATTTCAGAAAACAGAAAATTGTACTTTGATAAACTGCTACCAGAAGTAAATCTCTCACACAGAGCATCTTTCCTCTTTCAGTAAACTCGCTAAACACCGGAAACTCTGGATCTTGTTCACAGAGTCTTCAAATGTGACCATGACGTCAAGCACACATGCAGTTTGCAGACCCCATCACTGTGAGGGTCTCATCATCAGCAACAACAGTGAGGTGACTTACACACAGGAAGTAAAAGAACTTGTGGTCTGGTGCAAGGACAACACCACCATTCTGAACATCTCACATCTCTCAGAATACTTATTTAAAATCTGTATACACGTCAAATTACTTTTTAAATGATCAGTGATATGAATTGTTTTTTGTTATAACCTGCCGATTTACATTTTATTTATGAGTTTAATTCATCTATTTATTTAAATCATTAATCCAAACATTTGCACTGTGCGTAAAAACATCATTCTTCTCAGGTTTTCTTTCTCTTCAGCAGAAGACACACCTGTATCCAGCTGTTTCATTTTATGTTTATAGTTGGACTGAAAATCTGCACCTTCATTAAACTGCTCTCTACATCCTGGTATTTGTTGAGTTGAACTGAGGTATTATTTGAGAAGAGTGCTTGGACCCCACTGATTGCTGCTCATGGCTATATTTTATTTAGTGTTTTTCAGATCTGATTTATTTCATGTTTATTAGTGACATTAGTGTGTGTGTGTGTGTGTGTGTGTGTGTGTGTGTGTGTGTGTGTGTGTGTGTGTGTGTGTAGACAGAATCATACCTGTACACAAGGCACGGTGAGGGTTTCATTGAAAGGCCCCACTGGATTGTGGGTATAGTAGTTTATCAGTTCCTCCAGACTGGAATGTTTGCTGGTCTCCCCAGCAATGACGTACTGACCTTTTGTACCAGACGCATCACATTCTTCCTCTATGATGAAGTGACGGCATTTATCTACACCTCTGCAATGAAATGAGATTTGAATGTGTGATGGTGTGTATGTGCGTGTCTGTAAAAGGGGATGTTTTTATATGAGCTCATACCTATACGAGAGCACAAAGCCAACCTTCGATTCGCTGAGTCTCAACAGGAAACAACCCTGCTGCTTCTCCTGCAGCAGCTGCTCAGCTTCCCTGAGAAACACCAAGAGGTTCAAATAGGACATGTTCCACACAAGCTGCTGAATGTGGTTGGAAGCCTGCACCTGTACAGGGTGTGTGTGTGTGTGTGTGTGTGTGTGAGAGAGAGAGAGAGAGAGAGAGAGAGAGAGAGAGAGAGAGAGAACCTGCGAGTGGCGAAGCCGTGAAGCCAGCTCGGGACGGGTTTCTGCAGCCGAGGCAGCTGCGTTCTCTGAAACCACAGAAGATTATGAGCCTGCAGAGACGGAGTCTGAGCATCCAGGGGCCCTGCAGGGTTTAGCACCTGAGATGGAGCGATTCGTTTCCGTTCCTGACACACACACAAACACACACACACACACACACACACACACACACACATACACCGCTTATTCTTTATTACGTTTTCTCTTATGATCTATCCTGTTTGTTCCTGTAAAGCAATTTAAAATACATAAGGTAACGTGTATTTATAATAATAATAATAATAATAATAATAATAATAATAATAATAGAGCAGCAGTGGAATCACAGGTATTTATTAATATTAATAACACTCTACACTGACAGGTGGCGCCTCACAGACACACCAGAGGCTTTTCTGCCTTTTCTTTTTTTTAGATTCACGTGTTTTTCCACAGCCGAGACACAGACGACAGCGAGACTTAAAAATTCTGTTTCACAATGATCTGATTTGTTTAGTTATTTTTTAAGAAGAATAAACAAAATATGCGAAAGATTCACGAGTTCAATCAGACTGAGTGAGAAAAGAAATCATGTCAGAGGTTTTGTAAATGTTTAATATTAACATTATAGACTTCCTCTATAAAATTCTCCCCTCCTCTTAATAGAAATTAAAACTCACATCCCTGTGCTCAATAAAACACATCAAACCCACATTTCTGCTTTCAGCATCACCAGTAAGCTAGCAGAACTTGACACCTGTAATCATCTCCAGCTGGATCTATTTACTAAGGTTTACTTATTCTCTGATTTACAGACATATTAAATCTGTAACACTGAATACACATTCCTGAGGAAGGAAGTAAATGTACATCACTCATATACACACTTCTGTGAGGCCCCAGTTTGTAACTCACATGTTGAGAAGCTCTGAGTTCACACTTCTGACGCAAATCACCTGCAGCAAGATTTCATTCAGGCCCAGAGAAGTGTGATTGTATAGAGTCACACTGTAGAGGGGATATATTTCTGTATAATGTTATATATTTCTGTATAATGTTATATAATATATTTCTGTATAATGTTTAATAATATATTTCTGTATAATGTTATATATTTCTGTATAATGTTATCTTCTTCTATATATATAAAGCTCAAATACCACTGACTGACTCACTCACTCATCACGAAATCTCAAAAACCACTGAACGGATTGCAATGAAATTTGGAACATACCTTCCTCTTGGGTCTTAGGTGCTCACTAAGAAAGGGTTTTGAAAAATTCGCCCTGGATCGCGGCTAACTCGCGAAAAACGCGATTTCTCACGCATTGTAAATTCTTCGAAATAACATTACGGATCCTAATGAAACTTACTACATTGTTTCTTATTAGATGTTAGATGCACGATAAAAATTATTTTAAAAGTAGTTTGCCCTGTATCGGTACTACAAAGGGGTAGTACGTTATTTGTTGACGTTACGTTCTGATCTCTGATCATCCAGTCCTGCTCAGTGCTTACTGCTTATTGCCATATTGCTTAGCATTCTGCCTTCCGTAGCGAAGCACGGGTACTTTCAGCTAGTATAATATATTTCTGTATAATGTTATATAATATATTTATATATATTCGGCCTCCTCCAAAAAGTGTGGCACCAGTATTTGTATCAGTACTTTTCCGTGGCCCAACCTGTATAATATATTCCTGTATAATTACATAAACACATCTGCAACGCAACCTCAATTAGCTGCATCATTCTTCTTCTGCTCCACATTACAGCTGTTCATGTCCATGACGTGAGTTCATGCTGAGTGATTGTGGAGCTACCTCATTCTCCATCTGATTGGTCTGGCTGTGTGAAGCTTCTGATCCTGGCTGTGCAATGGGACGGTTTTTGATGCTGCGTCGGGGCTTGATTGGAGGTTTCTGGATATTGGATGGAGTTTCTGTAACGGTTAGTGCCTGAGGTCTCGGCTGTAGGAACGGCAAAGAACCAATTCGCTCTTCTCTCTTACGAAATTCCTCATCTATATACAATCAAAACAATTCACATCAAATTAGATTAGATTCAACTTTATTGTCATTACACATGTACAAGTACAAGGCAACGAAATGCAGTAAATGTAGTTCAGTTTAATTGTTTTTCTTCAATTACAGTAATACAGTAAAAAAGAGTGTGTTCGGGATATTTGTGTGCACAGCCTTAATCATTATTTACATCATTTTATTTATTTATTATAAAAAAAAAAATCTTATTCAGCAGGGCACTTGTAGAAAATGTGGGTCGGGACTTTACACTTTCAACATGACATGAAATGTCATAAAATTCCTCATTTTGAACTTAAATAACAGAACATACAGTACTGAACTTATACTTCTGAACTTATACTTCTGAATTTATAGTACTGAACTTATAGTACTCAACTTATAGTACTAAAGTAAATAATATAAGAATTTTGGATGTAAAGGTTCAGTACATATCCCATACACACTTTCTATACACAAAACTGTCTTGCTTCTTCCCTTAATGC
>JAAIIK010000078.1:13470-25775 GCA_014706435.1 Silurus glanis
CATTAAATGTGGAATAAGCGAACAAAAAAATTGAAGTCAAAAGTTTTGAAAAAAAAATTTTTTTCATAAAAATATAGTTAATATGAAAATATGAATTTTTAAGCTTAATTTCATAAAAAAAAAAAAACTGTTAAAATTGCAAAAAGTTATGATGGTGACAACAGATTTGTTGTGAGAAAAATAAAGGTTTTTTTCATGTTACAGTTACTGTGAAATGATGAATGTTTATATTCAGAGGTATAATTTCATGAAAAAAAAAAGTGAAATGGCACAATAAATTAACGAAAATACTGACACGAAATATCACGGTTTGACAAAAATGTCTATTGTTATGAAAATATGATATGATGAGTTTTTTCATACAAAAATAATAGTTTAGCGAAGCCGTGTAGGTGCTGTAATGAATGAATATGATAGTTATTATGATATATGAATTTTTCATATTCATAATCATAATTTGATGAAAAAGTGTTAAAAACTGTAAAAAAAAAAAATGAATATATCAGTTGAAGAAAGTCATAATTCATCAAAAACAAAACATCATTTGTATGTACTGTAATGAATTAGCTTTCTAAGAGCTGAAAATGCGATTCCGCAAGTCTCAGCCTCGCAGGACAAAAGGAAAACGTTTCTTCGAACCATGTTATATTTGCACATATCGCATGCACGTCACCACAATGTTTTTACATGTTTATGATGAGATAGGAGAAGGGATTGATGGTCCCTTACGAGGGAAATATCAAGGTCCGTGATGTCGGAGTGACGTGGGGCCGCCTTCCCGTGGGCTCACCACCTGCAGGAGGGACCGTAAGGGACGGTGCTATGAGGATTGGGCAGCAGTCGAAGGCGGGGGCCTGCTTAGACTGCTGCCCCCGCGACCCGAATTACGGATAAGCGGGAGAAAATGAATGAATGAATGAATGATGAGATAGGACATAATAAATCATGTTTTGACTAAAATAGCACTTTTTTCGTAAAAATGTTATTATGAAAATATGAATTTTCATATTTATAATCATAATTTGATGAAAAACTGTAAAAAGTGAACAAATCAGTTGTAAAAAGTCATAATTCATCAAAAACCTCTCAACACCACGTTTGGCCAAGCCGTGTATGTGCTGTAATGAATGAGTTTTTGACAAAAATATTTCTTTTTTATCTTAACAATATGATAGTTATTATGAAAAGATCGCTTTTTAAATTAAACAATTTCACCAATAACAGTATTTAATGGCAATAAATAAACGAAATAAGTTAAAAGTAACATGGCAAATCCTGTTTTGTCCGTAAGATCACTGTATTTCAGAAAAGTATGATCAATTTTCTTTTTCATAATCATAATTCTATGAAAAACATATAATATGGAAATGACAAACGAAAAATTGACATGACAAATTGTTTTAACACAAATATGACCTTTTTTAATAAACAATATGATAGTTATTTAAAAATTGTTATATTAATTAGCATAATTTAATTAATAACTGTTAAAAAGTTAAATAAAGAATCAAAAACGGTGACATGACCAAGTTTTGAAAAAAAAAACATTTGAAATAAACATTAAAAGTATGAATATATTATATATTTAATGAAAAGCCACTAAAAGGTTTAATAAGCAAAGGAAAAACAAAAAGGTGACAAGACAATTCATGTTTTGAAAAAAAAAAATTCTTTCATAAAAAAATATAGTTGTTATGAAGATTTTCATTTGTATAATTTCATTTAAACCCGTCAAAAAAGTGCAATACGCGAGCGAAAAACGAAAAATTTGTTATGACCATGTGTGACAAAATTGAATTAAATTAAATTTTTTAATTTGCATAATTTCTTAAAAGGTGGAATAATGGAATAAAAAAAGGTGAGACGTTTACACTTTACATGAATTTAAAAAGTTTACATCAAATTGACATGAGAATTCATGTTTTAAACAATAGGTCTTTTTCCTCAGAAAAAGTAGCATAGTTATTGGGAAAATATAAATATTTATACTTATAAGCAAAATGTCATTAAAAACCTTTAAAAAAGGAATAAGGAATGAAAAAGTTGACGACAAATCAGGTTTTAACAAGAATTTCACACTTTCATAATAATAATAATAATAATAATAATAATAATTTTTATAATTTTTATATATATATATATATATATATATATATATATAGATAGATAGATAGATTCAACTTTATTGTAATTGCATTGTACAGGTACACAGCAACAAAATGCAGTTTGGCATCTACCAGGAGTGCAAAATGTAGCAATCGTGCAAAAGTGCAGATATATATGTTGCATATTTTCAGCAAGTGATATATATGTAAGCATATGTACATCATTAAGAAGTACAGAAATGGTTCTAAGGCTATGGCATTTAAGAATTGTGCAAGCTGAATAAACAGTCTACTATTTCACATTCATGTAAGTGTATATAACGTGGGTGTGTGTGTGTGTGTGTGTGTGTGTGTGTGTGTGCGCGCGCGCGCGTTGGGACGGCCGGGTTATTAGGACAAAACACCTGAATACATACCGACACTATGAGGACACACCGTAACTATGAGGGTAGTACTGATGTCCTCATAAGTCGAGCAGTGTAGAGCAACTCACGATAGTGTCCCGATCATCGTCCCGCTTTTTCTCAAAAAGTCCTAATAATTCCGTTGTGCCCGTTTTTTTGTGTATCCAGTGTGTGCTCAGAGAGTATAATCTCCTAGTATCGGAACTTTGGCGCTACTGCGCCCTCATACACATTTCTGACGGTCCCTGCACGCGTTTCAATCAGTTAAACACCCGTGCCTGACGGCTAATTGTTTTTTTGTATAAACAAAATTCACGAGTGGTCCATAGACATGTAATGAAGTCTTATTTTAATGTACTGGATTTTGTAATTCATAAATAATTCGAATGCTAACTGGATTCTAATTTACTATTTTATCATGATGGCTTGTGAGAATTGAGAGGATGGATTTACAGCATTAATTAATTAATTATAATTACACTAAAATCAGTTACATTTATATTAACAACTACTATTTATGTGCAAAATTATGTATTAGACACATACTTCCCTACAGTTTGACCATAACAGATACATATATAATTTATAAAGTCCACATGCTCATTGTTATCTGGAATTTTTTTAGAAAAGAGCATAAACTGAGCATGTTGTAAAAATACATATTGTCAGGCAAAGACAAAGCCTTCAGTAAAGGATTGAGAAATCAACACATTTAAAGGTAAGTTGTGCATCACAAATATCACTTTGGTTTGTACTGCAGCATTCATCTCAGTGTCAAACACATTTTGTTGGACTGTCCTGCTTATAATGACCACAGAAGGTTGTTTTATGAAATCAATTCATTTAATGAGCTGTTTACCAAAGTTTCATCAGGAAAAGTTTTAGAATTTTTAATTAATGTAAACATTTTTATTTAAACTGTCTTGTGCTGTAATTATTTATATGTGATTTTATGGTATTTAGTTCTTATAAACTGTTCTTGCCATGAAGATAGCCTCAGTAGCTGGCATGGCATGAAATAAAAGTATATGATATGATACAAATAGCACTTTGACATTTACATACTGTATCTTACCCTGGGGAAAACAACATATTTACATACAAGTTGAGTCAAACAATTAACAAATATCAAAATATTTTCTCAAATTTAATGTATAGTTTTACTGAAAATACTGTGGTATTTCAATTCCTGTTTTTTCAGTTACTGCACCTCATTCTATCATCTACAATTTTACATAATTTAACTTTGAATAAACAAGTTGGTTAATTTGTATAACAACTAGGTAGACTTTTTTTTCCCCTGTTAGGGAGAGGTGTGTTTGCACTTGAACATATTGAAATTTCCGCCTTTGTTGTTGAATACCATGGGATTCTCTCCCAAAGTAAACATGTTGAAGATATTCAAAACAACTACTTGTTTGACTTTACATGGAATGGAACACGTTACTGGTAAGTTGCTGGTTCGTTCCTAAAGGGTATTTTATTTATTTTTCTCAACTTGAGTGGTTCATCCCACATGAATTTACTTAACAAAACTAATTGGTTATTTGGAAGAGAAATAATCTGTCACATCTATTTGACAGTATATTAAATAAGGCATGGTTCAGCCCCAGAACATATGATATTCAGTTAGTAGCTTATGTTTCAGTCAGGAATGTTTAAAGGTTTTTTTTGTTTTGTTTTCTGCACAATGTTTTTTACAGCATAGATGCTTCAAAAGAGGATGGGACCCTTGGACGACTGGTGAATGACGTTCACAGAAATCCAAACTGCAAAGTGAAGACAATAATTGTTGAAGGATGGCCACACCTCTGCCTTTTTATCATAAGGGATATCGTTCCAGATGAGGAGATTACATACAGCTATGGGGATTCCTCTTGGCCATGGCGTTTAATGGTGAGTATGTGCTCTCTATTTTTTTTTTAACGTTTTTATTACAAAATGTCAACCATGTTATAGTTTTGATGATGCAAAGTGACAGTAAGATTTGGTGTAACACTGGTGATAAGACTAGTTGTTATCGTATATTCCATCATTGTTGCATCCCCCCCTCTCTCTTGCGCTCTCTCTCTCATTTTTAGGAATTATGTGAAGAGACCTCAGTGGCTGTGCCTGAATGCAGTGTGAATACTTCCACATCAGAGAAAGTAAGTGAACACGTTTCCTTCCTGACACTGACAGTGTTCTATGTAGAGGGTTGAGATAGACGAGACACTAGACTGTTAAACGTGTAAACACGATCTAAAATGTATAACTTGTCCACTTTCGGCCATTCCAGAGGTAGTGTGAAACACATTTGATATAATCTAATTTTTTAATATAGATGATCATGTGTTTGAATGTTTTCAAACGGACATGAGGTACTCTCCACCTATTTATCCATCAGACTGAGCACTAGAATGGGTTATGATGTCCACTTGGTAAATTATTGTATCTCTCATATTTTCAGGAATTATGTGACGAGACCTCGGTGGCTGTGCCTGAATGCAGTATAAATACTTCCACATCGGAGAAAGTAAGTGAACATGTTTCCTTCCTGACACTGACAGTGTTCTGTGTAGAGAGTTGAGCATCACATCTAGAATGTTTTACTTGGACTGTTTGAGATGACTTACACTTTGAGTGAAACTTGTTAAAAAAAGGACTGTATCTCCCCATGAGGACCATCCTATTTTACATACTTGATAACCATGTTGGTCTGGTTGTGTCTGCCTTTTAGTGTGGGTGAGGAATAGACCCTTGTATGCACACTTTTCAGCCTGGACATGCAATAATCACTACAGTGACTTCAGATTGTCAAAGAGGTATACAGATAATTGTTAAAAATTAGTTATTTCCCCAGCTAGTGGTGAGGAGTTTGCACTTGTAAGATTTAAATTTATTACATTAAGTTTGAAAGCTCTAAAGAATATTTAAAAAACTGCATTTATCATAATTGTTTTAGTGACAATATGTCTGTTTATTCATTTTCATCACGTGTGTCGGGGGATGGGCGTGACGCTGACCTGAAATGTAAGGACTGTGTATCGCCCTATGAGTACTGTCGTATTTTACACACTTGATAAAAACGTGTTGGTTTGGTTATGTGTCGGGGGATGGGTGTGACGCTGACCTGAAATATAAGGACTGTGAATCGCCCTATGAGGACTGACATTTTATACACTTTAGACAGCAAAAAAAGAAGTGTAGGAGAGACGAGGTTAAGGTTGGTACTATGACTGGTAAAGGGAGAGAGGGAGCTGATATGATGGAGAGGAGAAAGGTAGATATGTTGTGTGTTCATAAGACCAAGTGGAAAGGGAGTAAGGCCAGGAACATTGGAGGTGGGTTTAAACTGTTCTATCATGGTGTGGATGGAAAGAGAAATGGTGTAGGGGTCTCCTGAACACACAACGTATCTACCTTTCTCCTCTCCATCATATCGGCGACCTCTCTCCCTTTACCAGTCATAGTACCAACATTTAAAGTACCAACCCAAACCTCCACTCTCCTACACTTCTTCTTTCCCTCAGCCTCGCAGGACGAAAGGAAAACGTTTTTTTTGCACATCGCATGCACATGACCACAATGTTTTTACATGTTTATGATGAGATATTACATAATAAATCATGTTTTGACAAAAATAGCACTTTTTTCGTAAAAATATGATTATTATGAAAATATGAATTTTCATATTCATAATCATAATTTAATGAAAAAGTGTTAAAAACTGTAAAAAGTGAATAAATCAGTTGTAAAAAGTGATAATTCATCAAAACCATATCAACACCAGTTGTTCGGACAAGCCGTGTATGTGCTGTAATGAATGAGCTTCCTAAGAGCTGAAAATGCGCAAGTCTCAGCCTCGCAGGATCAAAGGAAAACGGTTTTTAGAACCATGTTATATTTGCACATATCGCCTGCACTTGACCACAATGTTTTTACATGTTTATGACGAGATAGGACATAATAAATCATGTTTTGACAAAAATATCACTTTTTTTCGAAAAATATGATAGTTATTATGAAAATATGAATTTTCATATTCATAAACATAATTTGATGAAAAACTGTAAAAAGTGAACAAATCAGTTGTAGAAAGACATTATTCATCAAAAACATACCACCACATGTTTGGCCAATCCGTGTATGTGCTGTAATGAATGAGCTTCCTAAGAGCTAAAAATGCGTTTCCGCACGTCTCAGCTTTGCAGGACGAAAGGAAAACGTTTTTTCGAACCATGTTATATTTGCACATATCGCCTGCACTTGACCACAATGTTTTTTACATGTTTATGACGAAATAGGACATAATAAATCATGTTTTGACTAAAATATCACCTTTTTCGAAAAATATGATAATTATGAAAATATGAATTTTCATATTCATAATCATAATTTGATGAACAACTGTAAAAAGTGAACAAATCAGTTGTAGAAAGTCATAATTTATCAAAAACATATCAACACCACATGTTTGGCCAAGCCGTGTATTTGCTGTAATGAATGAGCTTCCTATAAGCTAAAAATGCGATTCCTCAAGTCTCAGCCTCGCTGGACGAAAGGAAAACGGTTTTTCGAACCATGATATATTTGCATATATCGCATGCACTTCACTACAATGTTTTTACACGTTTATGATGAGACAGGACATAATAAATCATGTTTTGACAAAAGTAGCACTTTATCCGTAAAAATATAATAGTTATTATGAAACTATTAATTTTCATATTCATAATCATAATTTGATGAAAAAGTGTTAAAAACTTTAAAATGTGAATAAATCAGTTGTAGAGCGTAATAATTCATCAAAAACATATCAACACCACATGTTTGGCCAAGCCGTGTATGTGCTGTAATGAATGAGCTTCTTAATTGCTGAAAATGCGATTTCGCAAGTCTCAGCCTCGCAGGACGAAAGGAAAACGATTTTTCGAACCATATTTGCACATATCGCATGCACTTGACCACAATGTTTTTTCATGTTTATGATGAGATATTACATAATATATCATGTTTTGACAAAATTAGCACTTTTTTCGTAAAAATATGATAATTATTATGAAAATATTAATTTTCATATTCTTAACCATAATTTGATGAAAAAGTGTTAAAAACTTTAAAATGTGAATAAATCAGTTGTAGAAAATAATAATTCATTAAAACCATATCAACACCACATGTTTGGCCAAACTGTGTATGTGCTGTAATGAATGAGCTTCCTAAAAGCTGAAAATGCGATTTCGCAATTCTCAGCCTCGCAGGACGAAAGGAAAACGGTTTTTCGAACCATGTTATATTTGCACATGTCGCAGTGTTTTTTGGGCTGACAGGACGGCAGAGGACTCTGGTAAGCGTAGAGGTGGCGGTCTGTGCATTTATGCTAACAAGTCATGCTGCACGGATTCTACTGTTACTGAAAGTCATTGCTCTGTTTATTTAGAGTATTTGATGATTAAGTGCAGACCCTTTTATTTACAGAGAGAATTCTCAGCCATTGTTGTGACTTGCGGTGAACATTCCGCCGGATGCTAATGCTAAACTAGCTATGGAGGAACTGCATGCAGCTATTAGCAAACAGCAGTCTGCACATCCCGAAAGAGCTATGGTTGTTGCTGGAGATTTCAACCACTCCAACCTGAGATCTGTTTTTCCAAAAGTTCACCGCAATGTCTCCTGCTCTACCAGAGAGGACAAAACACTGGACCATGTGTACACGAACATACCAGGGGCATACATGGCCATTCCCCTTCCCCACTTGGGTCAGTTTGATCACCTGTTCATGCAACCTAAATACACACCACTGATCAAACGGGTGAAACCAGCTGTGCGGACAGTAAAGGTATGGCCAGAGGGCGACATTTCTTCTCTACAGCAACAGTTTCAGGATACTGACTGGAACATGTTTGCCTCACAGGCCACACTGGATTCTCACACGAACATGGACATTTACACTTCATCTGTTTTGGACCATATCAACACGTGCATTGACAATGTCAATACCTAATCAGAAGCCGTGGATGAACTCTGAAGTCTGTCCCCTGTTGAAATCAAGATATGCTTCCTTTGAATATGCCAACGTAGAGGACTACAACCGAGCCAGGGCCAACCTGAAAAGAGGCATCAGGAGAGCAAAACTCATATTCAAACTACACATAGAAGAGCACTTCCACAACTCTGACCCCAGACGCATGTGGAAAGGCATCCAGACCATCACAGACTACAAACGTACAGCTCAACCAACCAGCAGTGCCATCCAACCGGACAAACTCAATCGCTTTTTTGCTCGTTTCGATCAAAGCACAGGACATTTCACCTCAACCACTGACTCTTCTACAGATTATAGGCCACTTTCACTCTCAACAACGGACGTCTATTCAGCGTTGAGCAGAGTGTATGCACGCAAGGCAGCTGGCCCGGATGGCATACCGGAACGTGTTCTCAGAGCATGCGCTGGACAACTGGCACAGGTTTTCACTGACATTTTCAACCTGTCACTGGCCCAAACCACATGCCTGAAGACCATAACCATCATACCTGTGCCTAAGCACTCAGCTGCTGAATGCCTGAATGACTTACGCCCAGTTGCACTCACCCCTATCGCTATGAAGTGCTTTGAGAAGCTGGTCCTGAATCACCTCACTGCGGGCCTACCACCTACTCTGGACCCACACCAGTTTGCCAATCGCCCGAACAGGTCAACAGAGGATGCAGTTTCCACAGCCCTTCATTCAGCCCTCACCCACCACTTTTTTCATACTTTTTACATATTTATTTCTTGGGAAAATAAACCCAGCCATTCGGGAGGCACAAGCCAGTGCACTCTAAGTGCCGGTCCCAAGCCCGGATAAATGGGGAGGGTTGCGTTAGGAAGGGCATCCGGCGTAAAACATGTGCCAAATCGAATATGCGGATCACAAATAAGAATTTTATACCGGATTGGTCGAGGCCCGGGTTACCAACGACCGCCACAGGTATCGTTGGCCAACAGGGTACCGGTGGAAATTGGGCTACTGTTGGCCGAAGGAGGAGAAGGGGAGGAGGAAGACGTCTACAGAGATGGCAGGGAAAGAAGAAGTGGAGGTTTGGGTTGGTACTTTAAATGTTGGTACTATGACGGGTAAAGGGAGAGAGGTCGCTGATATGATGGAGAGGAGAAGGGTAGATATGTTGTGTGTTCAGGAGACCAAGTGGAAAGGGAGAAAGGCCAGGAACATTGGAGGTGGGTTCAAACTGTTCTATCATGGTGTGGATGGAAAGAGAAATGGTGTAGGGGTGATTCTGAAGGAAGAGTACAGTAAGAGTGTAGTGGAGGTGAAGAGAGTTTCTGATAGGGTGATGACATTGAAGCTGAAAGTTGAAGGGATGATGATAAATGTCATCAGTGCCTATGCTCCACAACTGGGTTGTGAGATGGAGGAGAAGGAAAGATTCTGGAGTGAATTAGATGAAGTGGTAGATGGTGTACCTAGGAAAGAACGATTTGTGAATGGGGCAGACTTTAATGGGCATGTGAAGGGAACAGAGGTGATAAGGAGGTGATGGGTAGGTATAGTTTTAAGGAGAGGAATGTGAAAGGGCAGATGGTAGATTTAGCTAAAAGGATGGAAATGGCAGTGGTGAATATGTATTTTAAGAAGATGGAGGATCATAGGGTGACGTATAAGATTGGAGGAAGGTGCACAAAGGTGGACTATGTTCTATGTAGAAGATGCAACCTGAAGGAGATTGGAGACTGTAAGGTGTTGGCGGGGGACAGTGTAGCAACCGGATGGTGGTCTCTAGGATGATTTTGGAGGTGAAGAAGAAGAGGAGGAGAGTGAAGACTGAGAGAAGAATAAGATGTGGAAACTGAAGGAGGAAGACTATAGTGTGAGGTTCAGAGAAGAGGTCAGACAGGGTCTTTGTGGTGGTGAAGAGGTGCTGGATAATTGGGTAACTACTGCAGGAGTGATGAGAGAGGCAGTTTGAAAGGTACTTGGTGAGACATCTGGAAATAGAAAGGTAGACAAAGAGACGTGGTGGTGGAATGAGGAAGTGCAGGAGAGCATAAGGGGAAAGAGGTTGGCAAAACAGAAATGGGATCGCCAGAGTGATGAGAAAAGTAGACAGGAGTACAAGGAGATGCGGCAGCAGGTTAAAAGGGATGTGGCGAAAGCCAAGGAAAAGGCAAATGAGGAGCTGTATGAGAGGTTGGACACTAAGGAAGGTGAAAAGGATTTGTACCGATTGGCCAGGCAGAGAGACCGAGTTGGGAAGGATGTGCTGCAAGTTAGAGCAATAAAGGATGGAGATGGAAATGTGTTGACTAGTGAGGAGAGTGTGTTGAGAAGATGGAAGGAGTATTTTGAGCAGCTTATGAATGAGGAAAATGAGAGAGAGAGAAGGTTGGGTGGTGTGGAGTTAGTGGAGAAGAAAGTGGATAGGATTAGTAATGAGGAAGTTAGAGCAGCGATTAAGAGGATGAAGAGTAGAAAGTCGGTTGGACCAGATGACATACCAGTAGAAGCATGGAGATGTTTAGGAGAGATGGCAGTGGAGTTTTTACCCAGATTGTTTAAAAAGATTCTGGAAGGTGAGAGGATGCCTGAGGAATGGAGAAGGAGTGTGCTGGAACCGACCTTTTAATAAGGGAGATGTGCAGACCTGCAGTAACTACAGGGAAATTAAGTTGATCAGTCACACCATGAAGTTATGGGAAAGAGTTGTGGAAGCCAGGCTGAGAGAAGAGGTGACCATCTGTGAGCAGCAGTATGGTTTCTTGCCGAGGAAGAGCACCACAGCTTTGAGAATGTTGATGGAGAAGTATAGAGAAGGACAGAAGGAATTGCATTGCGTATTTGTGGATTTAGAGAAAGCGTACGACAGAGTGCCAAGAGAGGAGTTGTGGTATTGTCATATTATTGTCAAGGATCGGCCCTGAGCCCTTTCCTGTTTGCAGTGGTGATGGACAGGTTGACGGACGAGGTCAGACAGGAGTCTCCCTGGACTATGATGTTTGCGGATGATATTGTGATTTGTGGTTAGAGTAGAGAGCAGGTTGCGACGAGTCTGGAGAGGTGGAGGTATGTGCTGGAGAGAAGGGGAATGAAAGTCAGTAGGAGTAAGACAGAGTACATGTGTGTGAATGAGAGGAAGGGCAGTGGAGTGGTGCGGTTGCAGGGAGAATGGTGGAGGAGTTTAGGTACCTGGGGTCAACAGTGCAAAATAATGGAGAGTGTGATAGGGAAGTGAAGAAAAGAGTGCAGGCAGCGTGGAGTAAGTGGAGAAGAGTGACAGATGTGATTTGTGCTAGTAGGGTATGTGCAAGAATGAAAGGGAAAGTTTATAGGACTGTGGGGAGACGATGTTGTATGGATAAGAGACAGTGGCATTGAGTAAAAGACATTAGGCAGAGATGGCGGTAGCAGAGATGAAGTTGTTAAGGTTTTCGTTCAGAGTGATGATGGTGGACAAGATTAGAAATTAGTTTATTAGAGGGACAGCTGTTACGTACCAGGATATCAGCAAATACAGGCATGGAGTCATGAATCCGTTTCAATCATTTATCTGAAACCCATTTGAATTAAATTTACAGCTCACTATACTTTTAGGTCTTAAACAAAAAGGTTCACATTCAAATCACCCCCAAAACATATTAACATTACCAGTAGCCTGCTGATACATCTCACTGTCCTTTAGGCATGGCCATCTCGACTATCCTACCGCACATGCATGCACGTAGTGTCTCTGTCACTGTTTCAAAATGGTGACGGCGCAAAAATCCGGGAAAACATCCAAAAGATATGGTATCCACTCCCGAGAAAGTCCACGAGAT
>JAAIIK010000078.1:33980-56667 GCA_014706435.1 Silurus glanis
TTGTTGCTAGTTGTTGCTAGTTGTTGCTAGTTGTTGCTAGTTGTTGCTAGTTGTTGCTAGTTGTTGCTAGTTGTCTCGATTACTAGCTCACCTTTTTTAGGAACAGGTAAGAATGTGCGCGCACCTACATTCCACCACGTAGGTTTTGCTATTGTTTAGACATCCTAGTTAGAGGGCAGGTGCCACCCACTGTATTTTCTTGTAGCATAGCCTAGAGTAGTCAGCTAGTCTTTTGCTGTTTGTTAGTTAGGTTAAGCTTCCAAAATACAGCCTAGAGTAGACCTTTTTCTTATGTTCATTTCTTTGGCACTGTCCATATTCTTTTGCCAGTGTGAGTCTAGTCTTCTTGACTCTGTGAAACACTTTCGGAAATTGTTTGTTACCTTGCTGCACTTGACCATTAAAACAATAACTACTCTAAACTCTGGTCCTGCTTTTTGTCCAAACAACCCGTAACATCTAAATAGTTATTGTTCCCACACTCCCCTAGGCCTAGTCAGTGTGGGAACGTAACAGGGTGCAGTAAGTGAACAAAAACACTGACATGAAATATTACGTTTTGACAAAAATAACTTTTTTTTCATGAAAATCTGATATTATAAAAAGTAAACATTTTTATATCCAAAAGCAACATTTTAGAAAAAAAAAAACTGAAAAAATGCAAAATAGTCAACATTACATGGCAAATAAAGTTTTGACAAAAGTATGTTTTATTATAAAATATATTATAAATATAGGCATTTTTATTTCCATTAGCAAACTTTCATTAAAAGTTACAAAGTACAACACGCACACAAAAAACAAAAAAATGTTACCTGCCAAATCAGACAGAAATATTGCTTTTTTTTTTATAATGTTTTCATCTTTTTCATCTATTGGGAAAATGTGAATTTTCATATTCATAAGCATAATTTCATTAAAAACATAAAAAAATGGAAAAAGGGGAAAAACATGACAGTGAAAATCAAGATTTGTTAAAACCACTTTTTCATACAAAAATGAAATAATTATGAAAATATGAATTTTTATATTAATTAGCATAATGTCATTAATAGTCGATACAAAAGGCATTAAGTGAACAAAAGAACTAAAAAATTGACATGATAAATCATGTTTTGACAGAAATATGACTTTTTTTTCATACTTTTTTCATCTTTTTCCCAATCATCTATTAAATTATTTATAAGCATAATTATTTATAAGCATAATTTCATTTAAAAAACGTTTAAAAGGGGAAAACATGAAATAAAAAAAAATCAAGCTTTGTCAAAAACATGACATTGTTTCATATAAAAATGATAATAATGAAAATATAAATTTTTATATTAATAATAACTGTTACAAAGTGACTGAAAAAAAAACTAAAAATTGACATGAGAAATCTTGTTTTTAGAAATAGATGTATTTTGAAAAAGTAGGACAGTATTTATAAAAATATAAATGTTCATACTCCTAAGCAAAATTTTATTTAAAAAAAAAAAGAATAAGGGAATGAAAAAGGTGATGACAAATCAAGTTTTGACAAGAATTGTACTCATTTCATAAAAATATAATAGTTAATTTGGAAATTTATAAGCATATTTTCATAAATAGTGAAAATGTGTTCATTATCAGAATCATAATTTCATGACAAATCCTAAAAGGGTGCAGTAAGTGAACGAAAATACTGACATGAAATATCACGTTTTAACAAAATGAACTTTTTTCATGAAAATCTGATATCATAAAGTTTACATTTTCATATTCGGAAGCAACATTTCAGAAAAAAAATGCTAAAAAGTGCAAAAAGTCAACGACACGACAAAGTTTTGACAAAAATATGTTTTTTAATAAAAATATATTATAAATATATGAATTTTTATTTCCATAAGAAAAATTTCATGATAAACCGTTAATTAAAAATTAAATATGTTATATGCCAAATCATATTTTGACAGAATCATGACTTTTTTTCATAATTTTTTATTTTATTTAAAATATGATCTCATATTCATAAGCATCATTTCATTAAAAACCGTTAAAAGGTGGAATAAGGAGAAAAAAACACCATTTAAAATTTCGAACCCGGTTATATTTGCACATATCGCATGCAATTGACTACAATGTTTTTACATGTTTATGATGATGACGAAAGGAAAACGTTTTTTAAAACCATGTTATATTTGCACATATTGCATGCACAAAAATAGCTTGTTTCGTGAAAATATGAATTTTTATATTCATAATCATAATTTGATGAAAAACTGTTAAAAGCCACAAAAAGTGAACAAATCAGTAAATGAATAATAAATAAATAATATATAGTTATATTAATTAGCATAATTTAATTAAAAACCATTAAAAAGTGAAATAAAGAATTTAAAAAGGTGACATGACCAAGTTTAAAAAAATATATATAATAATTTTTGTAATAAACGTAAAAGTTATAAACGTATTATTATTCATAATCAAAATTTCATGAAAAGCCACTGAAAGGTTCAATAAGCAAAAAAAAACGAAAAGGTGACAAGAAAAATCATGTTTAGACAAAATTAGAATTTCTTTTCATAAAAAATATGATAGTTGTTATGAAGATATTCATTTGTAAAATTTAATTTAAACCCTTGAAAAAAGTGCAATACAAGAACGAAAAACGAAAAATTTGTTATGACCATATTTTGACAAAAATGACATTTATAAATTTTTTTATTTGCATAAAAGTGGAATAATGGAATGAAAAAGGTGACATGACGAATTAAGTTTTTACAAAAAAATTTCCTGTTGTAGTTGTTATGAAAATATTAATGTTCATACTTGTGATCATAATGTGACAAAAATGACAGTCTTTCATAAAAATATAATGAAAATGTGAATTTTTTTATTACTTAGCATAATTTCATAAACAACCGTTTAAAACAGCAATAAATTAACGAAAAAAGTGACATGACAAAAAGTTTTGACAAAAATATGAATTTCTTTCCATAAAATGTAATAGTTGATATGAAAATATGAATTTTTATATTGATTAGTATAATGTCATAAATAATCATGTCATGCTCATCTCAAAACAAAACTGACTTTTTTTATAAAAACTATGATAGTTTGAATTTTCATACACATAAGCAAAAATATATGTACAAAAAAAAAACAAAAGTGGAATAAGGGAATGAGAAAAGGTGACAGGACAAAAGGTTTTGACAAAGTTTTTTCATATAAATATGTTATTAAAATATGAGTATTTATTTCCATATGCATAATTTCATGAAAAACCATTACAAAGTACAATACGTAAACAAAAAACTAAAAAATGTTACATGCCAAATCATGTTTTGACAGAAATATGACTTGTTTTGGGGGGTTTTTGGGTGGAGGTTTATGAATTTTCATATTTATAAGCATAATTTAATTAAAGACTGTAAAATAGTGAAAAAAAAGTGCAAAAAAAACATGACTTTTGTTATACATAAATGAAAGTAATTAAGAAAATATGAATTTGTATATTAATTAGCATAATTACATGAATAACAATATGTGAACAAGAAACTAAAAATTGATATGCGAAATCATGTTTAAAAAAATAGCATAATCATTCTAATAATAGAATGATCATACTTATAAGCAAAATCTTATTAAAAACCTTATTTAACACTTATTAAAAAGAAATTAAGAATGAAAAAGGTGACAACAAATCAGGTTTTAACAAGAATTTCATTTTTTTTTATAAAAATAATAATATACAGTATATATTATATATATATATATATAAAAAAAATAGATATGAATGTTTAAGCATAATTTCAACATTTTAGAAAAAAATCTTAAAAAGTGCAAAAGGTAAACATGACATGACAAAATTTTTACAAATATATACTTACTTTTTTTTTATATGAAAATATATGAATGTTAATTTTAAATATATGAATGTTAATTTTCATAAGTATAATTTTATTAAAAACCATTTAAAAGTGGGGGGGGAAATGACATTAAAAATCAAGTTATGTTAAAAACATGGCTTTTCATAAATCATGGTTTGAAATTGTGATTTTATTCAAACAAAAAATGATAGTCATTATGAAAATATGAATTTTTTATCAAATGTCATAATTTCATGAATAGCCATTGAAAAGGGCAATAAGTGAATGAAAAAACACAAAACAAAAAAATGTAAATGAGAAACCATTTTTTTTTTTTTTTTTTTTTACGAAAAGATGACTTTGTTTTACAAAAAGTATTATAGTTATTATGAAAATATGAATTTTTATACTTAAGAAAAAATTGTCTTTCATAAGAATATATTATGAATATATGATTTTTCATAACGTAATATTTATAATAAAAATATGAGTTTTTGAATTGTGAACCTACATTTCATAAAAAAAATTTAATGTCAATGTAACATGACATGACAAACTTATTATAAAAGTTATAAATTTTCATACTCAAGCAATATTTTCTAAAAAAAAAAAAAAAAAAAAAAAAGTCCAATTAAATCGTGAATGAATTTTTATTTTCATAAGCAAGATTTCATAAAAAACAGTTACAAAGTGCAATACATAAACGAAAAGCTAAATGTGTTACATGCCAAATCATGATTTGACAGAAATATAACTTTTTTCACCAAAAACATATATATTTGGGATATAAGAATTTCTGTATTCATAAGCATAATTTCATTAAAAAACTAGAAAATTGACATGAGAAATCATCAAGTTTTATCGAAAAGATTTTTTTTTTTCACTAAAAAAAAAAAAGATATTTTGAAAATAATTTTCATATTCATCTTCATAATTTCATAAAAAATAGTTCTTTTTATAATTTAATTTTTTTATATTAATTCCCATAATTTAATGAATAACTGTTATAAGTTAGTGAACGAAAACTAAAAGGTGACACGACAAATCATGTTTTGACAAAATATGATGTTTTTCATGAAAGAAATTCTAGTTATTATGAAAATTTTAATTTTCATATTAATTTATATTTGCAAACTTTTGTTATAAAAATGTAATAGTTGTGATGAAAATATTCATAATAATAATTTGATGAACAACCATTTAAAATGGCAAAAAGTGAACGAAAAACAAAAAAGTGACACTGTAGTAAACGTTTTGACAAATTGATGACTGATGAGATAGTAATTATAAAAATACGAATTTTCATATTCATTAGCACAATTGTATTACAAAGCGTTAAAACGTGGAATAAAAGAACGAAAAATGTTATATGACAGATCAAGTTTTGGCAAAAATATGAGTTTTATCATAACAATATATTAGAAATATAGGAATTTTTTTTTCCATAAACAAACTTTCATGAACAAAAGTTACAAAGTGCAATACGTACACGAAAAACAAAAAAATGTTACATGCCAAATAATTTTTTGACAGAAATTTTACTTTTTTCATAATATCTCACTTTTTCATCTATTGGGAAAAATTGAATATGAATATTAATTAACATAATTTAATTAAAAACTGTTAAAAAATGAAATAAAGGGGAAAAACATGACATTAAAATTCAAGTTTTGTTAAAACAACACTTTTTTCATACAAAATGAAAGTAATTATGAAAATATGAATTTTTATATTTATTAGCCTAATTTCATTAGTAGCCATTACAAAAGGCAATAAGTGAACGAAAGAACAAAAAAATTGACATGAGAAATCATATTTTGACAGAAATATGACTTTTTTCATAATCTTTTTCCGAATCATCTATTAAGAAAATATGAATTTTCATTTTTATAAGCATAATTTCATTTAAAAAAACATTTAAAATTGGAATACGGGAAAAACATAAAATAAAAAAATCAAGTTTTGTCAAAAACATGACATTGTTTCACAAAAAAATTATAATTATGAAAATAATAATTTTAATATTAATAATAACATTACAAAGTCAATGAAAAAAAAAGTTTACATTTTCATATTCATAAGCAACATTTCAGAAAAAAATGCTAAAAATCAACATGACATGACGAAGTTTTAAAAAAAACATGTTTTTTAATAAAAATATTTTATAAATATATGAATTTTTATTTTCATAAACAAAATTAATGATAAACTGTTACAAAGTACAATACATACACGAAAAACTAAAATATGTTACATGCCAAATCATGTTTTGACAGAATTATGACTTTTTTCATAATTTCTTCATCTTTTTCATCTATTGGGAAAATATGAATTTTTATATTCATGAGCATAATTTCATCGAAAACTATTAAAAAGTAGAATAAGGGAAAAACGTTCTTTTTTTGTGAAAAACATGACTTTTTCATGCAAAAATGAAAGTAATTTTTATATATTTTATATTTTTATTTTTATAATGAATTTTTATATCAATTAGCATAATTTCATGAATAGCCATTACAAAAGGCAATAAGTGAACGAAAAAAATTAAAATTGACTTGAGAAATCATGTTTTGAAAAATAGATGGCTTTTTTCTCAGAAAAAGTAGGATAGTTGTTATGAATATATACATTTTCATACTCATAAGCAAAATTTTTCATAAAACCATTAAGTTTTTTTCATAAAACTATTCTAAATATATGAATTTTTAATTCCATTAGCAAAATTTCATAATAAACTGTTACAAAGTACAATACGTACACAAAAAAACCCAAAATATGTTACATGCCAAATCGTGTTTTGACAGAAATAAGACTTTTTCCATATTTTTTTCATATTTTTTCATCTACTGTATTGGGAAAATACGATTTCTCATATTCATAAGCATAATTTAATTAAAACCATTAAAAAGTGGAATGAGGAGAAAAAACATGACAGTAAAAATCAAGTTTTGTCAAAAACATGACTTTTTTTCATACAAAAATGAAAGTAATTATGAAAATATGAATTTTTATATTAGGAAGCATAATTTAATGACTAACCATTACAAATGACAATAAGTGAAGTAAAAAAAAAAAAAAATAGACCTGAGAAATCATGTTTTGAAAAATAGATGGCTTTTTTTCTCAGAAAAAGTAGGATAGTTATTATGAAAATGTAAATTTTCATACTCATAAGCAAAATTTTTATACAAACCGTTAAAAAAGGAATAAGGCAACGAAAAAGGTGAGGACAAATCAAGTTTTGACAAAAATTGTACTCTTTTCATAAAAATATAATAGTCATACAAAAAAGTTAGAAATGGCAGAAAGTAAATGATGACGGTAACATGACATTTGTTTTGAAAAATAATTATGTTTTTCATAAAAGTTATAGTGAAAATATGTTTTTCGGAATCATAATTTCATGAAAAACGTAAAAGGATGCAAAAAGTGAACGAAAATACTGACATGAAACATCACGTTTTGACAAAAATAACTTTTTTCATGAAAATCTGATATTATAAAATGTTTACATTTTCATATTCAAAAGCAACATTTCAGAAACATTTTTTAAAAAGTGCAAAAAGTCAACATGACATGACAAATAAGGTTTTGACAAAAATGATTTTTTTTTTATAAAAATATTTAAAATATATTAATTTTATTTCCATTAGCAAACTTTCATGAAAAATCGTTACAAAGTACATTACGTACACAAAAAAAACTAAATATGTTACATGCCAAATCGTCTTTTGACAGAAATAAGACATTTTCCATATTTTTTCATATCTTTTTCATCTATTGGGGAAATATGATTTCTCATATTCATGAGCATAATTTCATTAAAAACCGTTAAAATGTGGAACAAGGTGAAAAAACGTCAGTAAAAATCAGGTTGATTGATGAACAATTGAACAACAAAAAAAGATAACGACTTTAGAAATCATGTTTTGAAAAATAGATGGCTTTATTCTCATAAAAAGTAGGACAGTTATTATGAAAATATAAATTTTCAAAATCATATGCATGACATATCACGTTTTGTTAAAATAGATTATTGTTATGAAAATATAAATTTTTGTATTCCGATGGTACATTTCAGAAAAGAACATTAAAAAGTGCAAAACTTCAATGAAACACATGACATGGGAAATAAAGTTATGAGTTTGTTCATAAAAATATATTATAAATATATGAATTTTCATTTTCATAAGCAAAGTATCATGAAAAAAATTACAAAGTACAAAGCTTAAACGAAAAAACTAAAAATGTTACATGCCAAATCATGTTTTGACAGAAATATGACCTTTTTCATAATTTTTTCATCTTTTATCATCTATTGGGAAAATATAAATTTTCATATTCATATGCATCATTTCATTAGAAACCGTTAAAAGGTGGAATAAGGGGGGGGGAAATTACATTAAAAATATATTTTTTTAAACGACTTTTCATAAATCATGTTTTGACATTATAAAATTTTCATCAAAAAATAATAGTTATTGCGAAAATATGAATATTTATATCAATTAGCATAATTTCATGAATATCCATTACAAAAAGTAAATAAGTGAACAAAATAACTACAAATTTTTAAGCATAATTTCATTAAAAACCAGTTAAAATTGCAAAATGTGAATAATGATGGTGACAAATTTGTTTTGAGATAAATTAAGTTTTATTTATACAAGATATTATAGTTGTTGTGAATATAATTTTTATGTTCATAAGCATAATTTCATGAAAAAAAAGTAAAATGGTGCAATAAGTTAACGAAATTACAGACATGACAATCATTTCAGAAATAAAATTTAAAGTGCAAGAAGTCAATGAAACGTGACACAAAAAACTAAAAATGTTAAATCATGTTTTGACAGAAATATAACTTTTTTTCATAGTTTTTTCATCTATTGTGAAAATATGAATTTTCATATTCATAAGCATAATTTCGTTAAAAACAAAAGAAAATGGAATAAGGGGGAAAAACATGACATTGAAAAACAAGATTTGTTAAAAGATTAAAGAAACAAAACTATAACTTTTTTCATAAAAACTATGATAGTTTGAATTTTCATACACAAGCAAAAATATATGAGCAAAAAAAACCAAAAGTTGAATAAGGGAACGGGAAAAAGATGACAGGACAAAAGGTTTTGACAAAGTTTTTGCAATGTAAATATGTTATTAAAAATATGAGTATTTATTTCCATAAGCATAATTTCATGAAAAAACATTACAAAGTAAAATACGTAAACAAAAAACAAAAAAATGTTACATGCCAATAGATATTATGCATTTTTAAGCATAATTTCATAAAAAAACAGTTAAAAATGGCAAATAGTGAACGTTGATGGTGACAACAAATGAGTTTTTTTAAAAATTAAGTTGTTCAAAATATGTATGATGAGTTATAGTGAAAATATGAGTTTTCATATTCAGAATCATAATTTCAGAGCAAAAAAACTTAAAAGCCTGCAGTACGTGAACGAAAATACTTACATGATATATTACATTTTGACAAATAACTTTTCATGAAAATCTGATATTATAAAAATATAAATTTTTATATTCAGAAGCAACATTTTAGAAAAAAATGTGTAACCCAGGTCATTAACCTAGGACACCAGCATTTATTGGCAATTTTATATAACTATTATTTTAATAAAATGTATAAATATATAGAAAAAGAAAGAGAAGAAAAATGCAGGAAAATTGCTTTATAAATTAAAATTAGAAATGCTTTTGAGCCGATTGCTCGTTGGTGAGGTGAAAGGTTAGTCCCGCCCCTTGCCGAAAATTAGCAGACAAGCAGGCAGAACGAGAGTGAACTTGACCGAGAGAAAATGCAATTGCACAAATTGTAATTAGAATCCTCTGTTTAGTAATCCAGCGATTAGATAATCAACAAGTTGAATTTACATCTGTGATATATAAGTTTTAGAAACCCGATGTTTTGAAAATAGTATTGTCGCTGATCTGGCTCAGTGCATTGCAGACATCTGTGGAGGAGAGTGTGATTGGAGAGTGATCAGCCGAGGGTTTGAGCTAGGTGGCAGTTTCTCTGTTGCCTCTCTCAAAGCGAGCATTAAAGTAATTTAGCTCATTCAAGAAGAGGACATCAGTGGCAGCAGGGGTGGAGTGGGAGGATTTGTAATCACTGATGGCCTGGATGCCTTGCCACATGCGTTGATGGTCAGAGTTGGAAAAATGCTCCTATATCTTTTGCTTGTAGCAGTGCTTGGCCTCTTTGATGCCCCTCTTCAGGTTAGCTCTGGATGTGCTGTAGGTCTGAGCGTCGCCTGCCTTCAACAGGAGGCGCACCTCCTTGTTCATCCATGGCTTCTGATTTGGGTATGTGATGATCTGTTTCTGAGTAGTAACACTGTCTATGGTGGTATTGATGTAATCCAGTACAGAGGAGGTGTAGCAGTCGATGTCCGTAGCTGTCGAGTGTCACTGGTGGCTTGAGAAGCAAATATACTTCAGTCTGTGTGTAAAAACATATTTGGGGTTGAGAAACAAAGAAAGGTGATCTGACTGTCCCAGGTGGGGGAGGGGGTTCGCAACGTAAGCTCCAGCCATGTTTGCGTATTCATGGTCTAAGGTTTTGTTCCCTCTGGTGTGACAGGACACATGCTGGTGAAATTTGGGAAGTTTGAGTGATTAAAATCTCTCGCAGCAATAAACGCAGCCTAAAAATTAACAAACATCAGACAAGGACCAAAAAAAAAAAAAAACAGCTTTCAAAAAGACAA
Organism: Silurus glanis; assembly: GCA_014706435.1. Classification (NCBI taxonomy): domain Eukaryota; kingdom Metazoa; phylum Chordata; class Actinopteri; order Siluriformes; family Siluridae; genus Silurus; species Silurus glanis. Next base: position 44,548 of record JAAIIK010000078.1, read on the forward strand.
AACAACAACAAAAAAAACCTAACAAAAATATACAGAGACAACCGGATGAACAGTCTGTTGTTTACTGATGGCCGCATAAAGTTCTTTCATAGCAAGCTTGGCATCAGCATCGGTGTTCTGTCCTCACTAAACGTGTAACTTCTCTATCCAGCTAGACAGACAGTGAACAGGCGAGATGTTGATTCATGGATTTTATTATTCCAATAGCGTTCATGAATCTTTTCTCGTTTAACTTTAACATTAAAATTGTAAAACTGTAAACAGACATAGAAAATACAGCAATTAGAATTGTAATCAAATCACAAAGTGCATAGCCAACTGAGCAGTATTTACTGCCTAAAAGCATTCAAAAGAAACATTAAATCAACACATTAAATATTACATATTAACTCAACTGAACACGAGTCATACAGAAGTTACTATACACAATCCTTGCCACAAGAGGGCGTTTAAAGGTCAACATATAACCAGAATCACCTTTCTTTACAATTAAACTGAACCATTACACTCCCCGCCTGGTATAAATGCTTTTATACCACTATTTAATACTAATCAGGCTTTGTATCACTACTTTGGGGAAGCAGGAGAATAAGTTGAGTCACTGGGCGCAAGTAGACATGAGTGGTCCCTTGCTTCACAACTTTAACTTCCACTTTTTTGATCCTCTTGTCTTCGCTTGGGATGCTTTTAGTAATGAGTCCAATGGGCCATTCATTACGTTTAACTTGATTTTCTTTTAACAAGACTATGTCTCCTACTTGAATGTTAGCTTTGTCATGAGTCCATTTCCTTCTTGGCTGAAGCACTGACGGATATTCTTGTCTCCAGCGCTTCCAAAAGGTATCTGCAAGACCTTGAACATGTTGCCATTGCTTTTTATACATGTCTTTTATGTCAAATGGTCCTTCAGGAGCGGAAGCAACTCCTGCCTTTGGCGTTAGAAGCATAGACGGTGTCAAAATAGTTGATGAGTCTGAATCAGTACTTATGGGAACCAATGGACTAGCATTAATGATTGCCATGACTTCAGCCATTAGTGTTGTGAGGACCTCATGGGTAAGACGAGTTGGACCTGACTGCAGTAACATTGCGTCTAGAATGTGGCGGGCGATGCCAATCATTCTTTCCCATGATCCACCCATATGAGATGAGTGAGGCGTGCTTAATGTACAGCCTTCGTTGCTGAGGTAGTCTTGGATCTCAGGGTGATCTGTACTGATTTTTAGCTCCTTGCAGGCTCCAATAAAGTTAGTGCCGCGGTCTGATCTGAGAACCTTGGAAGGGCCTCTAACTGCGAAAAACCTTCTCAGTGCATTAATAAAGCATGAGGTGGACATAGTTTTGATTACTTCTATATGAACTGCACAAGTCCCTAAGCAACTAAATAAAACTGCCCAGTGTTTGCTTTCTGCGGCCCCACCCCTAGTCTTGCGAGTGACTACACTCCAGGGCCCAAAAACATCTAAGCCGACCCTAGTGAACGGGGGCTCTATTGTGAGTCGATCTTCTGGAAGTTTGGCCATTTTTTTGTTCAACAGGTTTTCCTCTAAGCCTACGACAAGTGACACACTGATAGATTACACTTGAGACTAGTTTCCTGCCTCCAATTATCCAAACACCAGCAGATCGCAGCGCTCCCTCAGTGAGGTGACGACCTTGGCGAGCAACGCCTTGGTGGTAATGTCCCACAAGCAGAGTTGACAAATAGTTTTTTAGGGAGTATCAGAGGGTGCTTTTCATCATACGGGAGGTCGGCTAGAGATATCCGACCCCCCACCCTTAACAGTCCATCTGAGTCTATGAAAGGGTTTAGAGTCCACAAGGGGCTTGTTTTTGTGATACGTTCCTCTTTATGCAGTTTCTTAATGTCCTCTTTGAATGAATATTGTTGGACGCTTGAGATAACTAAGTTTAGCTTGAGTTTGAGGATTTGTAGTGTTTTGATTTGAAGCTTTGGACTTGTTTCTAGCTAGAGTAATGAGTTTTGCCATACCTCGTATGAGATGTTTTCATCTCCGTTCAAACCGGTGTGATCTGAGGGGTTTGATGCTGGCTTTAGTTGCATAGACATTCACTTCTGGTTGAATCTCTGAATTATGCTCTGGTTCTATTAGCTCGAACTTGTTTGTATCTGCTGTAGATGGACACTGAGGCAGTTTCTTTGACAAGAAAGGGGGTCCGGTGAACCAGTATGTTTGTGGCAGTAGAAGTGCTGCTATTGGGCAAGTAGCAATGTCTGCTGCGTTGTTTTCTGATGCCATTGTGTTGGTACTGAAGATTTTCTGATTCTACAGACTCTGTTTGATACATTGACGTAAAATCTTGACATGTTGTAGATGTAACCTAGTACAATCTTACTATCGGTGTAGTACTTTACAGCTCTAGGTCGATTTCTTGGCATATAAGCTCTGCCATTTCTGTAGCAAGGACAGTGGCGCATAGCTCCAGTCGTGGAATTGTGTGAGCTGGTTTTGGTGCCAGTTTGGCTTTGCCCATGACAAATACGGTGAGGTGCTGTCTCTGCTCATTGACAACTCGCAAGTAGGCAACAGCTGCAATTGCTGTGGATGAGGCGTCACTGAAGACACAGCTCTCTGTGTTGTGTTGAGGAAAGAGACAATGGTATGTACGGTCTGGGAATGTGCATGTGCTCTAACTCGAGAAGACAGTCTCTCCATACAGACCATAGTCTTTCTTTGGCTGGCGATAGGGGATCGTCCCCGTCACATGCTTCGGAGGTTAGTTCTCTTAAGAGTGCTTTTCCCTTTATAGTTATAGGCGCAACAAAACCTAAGGGGTCTTACAAACTATTAACAGTGGATAGCACGCCTCTTTTGGTGAATGGTTTTTGTTCTTTAGAGACTTGAAATGTGAAAGTGTCTAATTCAAGACTCCAGCTGATGCCTAAGCTTCTTTGCACAGGTAATGGGTCAGTGTCTAAGTCAAGGCTTTTGATGTATTTTGCTAAGTCATTTGCTGGGAACGCCTCCATGACTTTGCTGCTGTTTGAGGCAATTTTGTGTAAACGCAGATTTGACTCTGCTAACATTTGTTTTTTGCAGGAGAGCGATTGCTTCAAATTCAGTTGGGAGTGATGTTAGACCGTCGTCCACGTAAAACTTTCTGGTGACAAAATGCTCTGCATCCTTGCTATATTCCTTCACACTGGATTCAGTTGGTTTCCGGAGCCCGTAGATTGCAACAGAGGGAGACGGACGATTTCCAAAAACATGGACTTTCATGCGATACGCGATGATTTCCTTTGTGACATCACTGTCTCTGAACCAGAGAAATCGCAGGAAATTGCGATGGTCTTCCCTTACTGTGAAACATTAGAACATTTGTTCCACATCTGCTGTTATTGCGATGGGCTCTCTGCGGAATCTGATTAGTACCCCAAGCAAAGCATTGTTGAGATCTGGGCCGTTTAAAAGGACGTCATTGAGTGCTACGCCCTCATGTTTAGCGCTTGAGTCAAAAACCACACGGATTTGCTTGGGGTTCTGCGGGTGATACACCCCAAACATGGGGAGATACCAACACTCTTCATTCAGCTATAAGGGGGCTGCGACTTCTGTTTGCTTGTTGTCTATGACCTTTTGCATGAACTGTACAAAGTGCTCTATCATCTTAGGCTTTTTGTCAAGACTTCTGTGGCAGCGGGGGGCGTGTTCGAGCGTCGGTTTGTGAATGGAGGGCGGGGCCAGGAGCAGATAGGCAGGGGATCGCCTCACCTGAAGTTAATGTGACCTAATAATTATTCTCTCTTTTCCAGTGATCGGGGGTGTGGGGGGTGCATTTAAGGAGGAGAGCATGTGTGTGTGGAGGGGTGTGTGCGTGTGCCAGAGACGTGCTGCGTGGGGCACTAAGCAAACAGACACGAAAATAAAAACCCAAATAAAAGGGCGGTGAAGCCTTTGCACCTGACCTGTTGTGGCGTTCCTTCTTCCCGCATTCATACGCTCTCCCACAACTTCGTTTTTGTGTGTTGAGTCTTTTTAAAGCCTGATCTCAATTATTTGGTAGACGTTGTCTGGGTGTGACAAAGGGAAGGGGTGCAACCCAGCTGTTGGTCTCATCCTGATACATTTCGTTCTGCATTATTGTGAGAAATTGCGCATCCTGTTGTGAAGGTGCTAACTTTTCATCATCCTCCCTTCTGATGAAGATAGTGTCCCCAAGATTGTCTGTTTGTATCGCCTGGTAAGTATCTGTACAGATTTGAGTGTCTTTTAGATGCCTTACAGATTTTTCTTTAATTTGCAGGACATTGGTACATGGACTGAGGTACAATGGACATCCGTTAAGCAATGTGTTTGTTTTGTACGTTGTAACAGACCTTGGTTTGTGTGCACCATTCAAACAGACATCTCCCACAATAACCCAGCCGAGATCAAGGCGCTGGGCGAATGGTGCATTATGGGGACCATTGCACTGCTCTCTCACTTTGTGTAAACTCAGTATGTCTCTACCCAAGAGCAACAGGATTTGTGCATTTGAATCCATGGCATGTATCTTGTGCGCGAGCGCCTTTAAGTGTGGGTGGTATTGGGCGACTTTAGGCGAGGGGATCTCTGAGCGATCCTCTGGGATCATGTCACATTCCAGCATCGGAGGCAGCGGCACCTTTATGTGACCGTCTATAGACTCGACAATGAAGTCTTTAGCCTTTCTCCCTCTAACTTCCACGATACCTGAACATGTTTAAGGTATACACCTCCGTGCCTCCTTTAACACTAAAGATGTCGAAAAAGTCAGAGCAGGCAAGAGACTGATTACTTTGTTCATCCATAACAGCATACAGGTTTATTGCCTTGTCCCTCTGACCTGATGGATACACTTTGCATAGGCATATTTTAGCACAAGACCTTGCGCTATCTACTGCGATAGCAGCAACTCCAATCTGTCGAAGCTCCTCCAGAAACTCCATGCCTTGACGAAGCTAGAAGCTAACCCGGTGTTATGTTGTACATTGTTGATAGCTTTCATACTTAAGCTGTGAAAGGAACATTTTTTAAGAGCTCAACACAACAGCTTTTATGATGCAGAAGCCACTTTAGTTTTTTATTCTGAATATATTATTCAGCTTGTTTTGTTATTTATTTCAGAAATCCTTGTGATATATTCTGTTTGTGCTGGTCTGACTTAAATAAAATAGTGTTTAAAAATTACTTTGTGTTTAAGTCAGTTTTGTGTTTGTATAGACCATAATGCATAAAAGGGCATTAATGGGAACATTAAAGAACGATCTTTAAAAAAGTAACTAAAAAGTTACTTTTAACAGTAATACATTACTTTTTGGTGTAAGTAATCAACAAAGTAATTGAGTTACTTTTTGAATGAAGTAACTAGTAACTGTAACTAGTTACTATTTCTTAGTAACTAGCACAACACTGACCATGACATCATACTGGTGAGAAAGACAATGATGGAATGGGATAGCAGGTTGTCGGCTGTACTACGATTTTGATTAGAGATTAATTTTTCTGGACCTGCATTAAGAGTGACATTGAGCATTATGTGTTGAGAATCTGTTCTTGTTTTAAACAAAGGAAACCATGACGAGAAGCAAAAACACCCTTAAAACCAATCATGATGACTTGCCCATTTGAACTAGTTTAAATAAATTTCCTTCACTTAGTGTTAGTGTTAAGACGGTTTTCACACTGTTTCACACACATTCCTTTGTCTGTTCAGTGTCTATAGAATATTTACGATGTTAGTATGTAAGGTAAACAGGTAGTCTTATCTGGGCTCACACATCTCCGGCTAGTATATCCTTTTGTCTAAACAGGAAACACTTTAGGTCAGCCTTTTCTCCTCTGTGTGTATATATACGTTCTGCTGCCTGTAATAAACCGAAGAGGAAGCATTTGCTGTGTGTGGTGTGATTCTTCCCTGAATTCAGAAAGGCACTACAGGCATCGCAGGTCGTATGGAAAACTTCTCCAAGAATTAAGTTTCGTTTGGGCATGATAAAAATCTAACACTTAGAAAAATGCAAAAGTGGATATGAATATATCCTTGTCATTGATGATAATTTTATAAGATTTGCACAGGCATATGCGACAAAGACAAAATCTGGCAAAACAGTGGCAGACAAACTCGTCAATGACTTTGCTCTGAAGTTTGGATTCCCATCGAGAATATTTCATGACCAAGATGGACAGTTTGAAACCATACCCAAGGAAATGGGCAGGTGAAAAGATTTTATTGGACCTTGTTGCAAATGCTGAAATAATCAATAAGAAACAGAGATCAAACTGGAAAGAACCGCTGAATAGGTTGATTTATGCCTAAAATTGCCTGCCTGGTCGTTCTCCCAGATTTCCAATTGATGCATTGATGAGACTTGACTCATTGACAACTCAGGTACTAGCAAATATGGGTACTAGGAAGGACAAGAGATATAACCTATTGTTCTCTTTCATCATCTCGTGTACGAGCTCCACCTATGGGAGATATAGACAACTCCCGGTTGCCTAATACACTCACAGCAGGGCCCTGTAAGCCAGAGAATGGCCCTTAAGTGGTGCTCGGCACGTCATAGTGTAGTAGACCTCACACTGTGATGGTGAAAAACCCAGCCATGAAAAACATGACATGGTAACATGTATGTGAAAACCCTGATGACACCCAACATGTGGGCTGCATGCAGAAAAAGAACATGTTGATATACATGTAATTGGACCAATCTGAGTGTCAGGAAAGGGTACAAACTATCATGCTTGAAAACATACATAAACTGGGCTGGGCAGTCAGGGTTAAAAGGAGTGCGGACCTAGTAGCACAAAGCTATGAAGAGCCCACACCTAAAACCGCATGAGCCACCGAGGTCTGGGTAACATCAAGCTGGTAGTACCTGTCAAAGGTATGTGGAGAGGACCAGCTCGCAGCAGCATAAATGTCCTGGAAGGGAACCCCTCTAAACAAAGCCCAAGAAGCAACCAAGCCTCTAGTGGAGTGAGCTCTGAGGCCACCTGGAGGCTGCACTCCCTTAGATTCATACGCCAAGGAGAGAGGCGTTGCTTAGAGATGGGATTCCCTGTGTTCAGGGGGGCTTAAGAAACAAAGAGCTGGTCACCTCTTCTAAAAGGACTTGTCCTGTCGATGTAACCACACAGGGCACGCACAGGGCATAAAGCATTCAGCCTCTGGTCCTCTGCAGAGGAAAAAGGAGGAGGGTGAAAAGCAGATAGCTCGGTTACACCACCAGTGAAAGCTGGAAAGCATTTAGGCATGAAGGCCGGGTTAGGCCTGAACAAAACCTTATCCCCAATGAGCGAGAATTTGGTGCATGAGGAATGAACTGAGAGTGCACTGACGCATTTGGCAGAAACCAATGCCAGAAGCAGAGCTGTCTTTAAGGACAGGGGTTTAAAGGAGATATCCCCTAAGGCACTGGTCCCCAACCCCCGAGCTGCGGGCCGGCACCGGTCCGTGGGTCAATTGGTACCGGGCTGCACAGTAAGAATACATAACTTACATTATTTCCGTTTTATTTATTATCTGATTCTGAACGATGTTTTATTTTGGAAAATTACCGGATTCTCTCCACCATATCTGTATGACTCACTCTTTATGCATGTCAAGACGCTTGCCTTGGTCACGTCTTACCTATATCTACTACCTTCTTATAGGGCTGCTCCAGCAGGTAACACATAATACATTACCGCTAAATTGATACCCCCAAGCTAGCAAAATGAACAAAAAACAACACAGTGGATTCACAATTCTTATTATATTTAGAAAATACCAGTTTTATGCCAGTCGTATCAATGTTTTTTTGTTGTATTTATACACTTTAAAGGCCAGTTTGGGAAAATATTGTCTATTATGAAAATATTGAATATTAAACCGGTCTGTGCCGCAAAAAAGGTTGGGGACTGCTGCCCTAGGGGCTGAAAAGGCCATTGGGCCAGCACCTCCAGCACCATGGAGAGTTTCCATTTTGGGTCTACACTTCTGGTGACCGGTAAGGAGCGGCAAGCACCCTTCATAAATCTATGGATAAGGGGAGGGTTGCCCCACCGGAGTGTCACCAAACCCAGCATGACACGCAGCAATAGCAGATATTTAAGCAAAAATACTTGACTCGGATTAAACAAGATGTCACAACTGGCCTTGTTACAGGAGAAGCCCAGTCTGGAGAACCTTGCTAAAGCTAATTCCAGTCTGCTAGAAGTGCTTTGAGTGTAGAGGATAGACCGCAATCGTAGAAAAGGTTCTTCCACAATCGATAAGGTCCTGCAAGAAGCCCAAAATATCAGCGACGGAGCTCTCGTCCTTGTGGGACAGAATAACTCAGTTGAAACACGGGGGTGCCCTGACAAACTGAAGTCTGTAACCCCTCGTAATTGTGTGAATCACCCTTTCGGGGGCTAAAACAGACACCCAGCCTTTCATGTGACTCCCGAGTGTCCCCATGCTGCCTGATAGACTGCCTAGAGTCGATCCAGCCGGATTGCTCATTACTGGTGCAATGGCGCCATCTAGTGGGTGAACTAGGGGCGACATGCAGGGGTCTGGAGAGAAATTCTCAGAAACAAATTCATTTGATTCGTTAGCTTTTTTAATATTTCTTGTGTTTTGTGAAACACTGGGGCTATAGCCTTTATTAAATTTGTGAGAGGATTGTGAAGGGGGCTGTGTGGTAATACTGCTTGCGCAACTTTTCTCACATCCTTCCCCTCTGGAACAAAGAAAACGCACTCTGGTCGACATGGGTAACAGTGAAGCCTGTGCAAAATAGAGATCGGCACTCACTGGCAAGGGGTGGGCTGACCCCGCCGAAAGAGAGCCTCCGTCTTTTGAATGGGTAAACATGGACATGAACATCGTTCAGAATCAGATAATAAATAAAACGGAAATAATGTAAGTTATGTATTCTTACCCAGTACCAATTGACCCACGGACCGGTGCCGGCCCGCAGCTCGGGGGTTGGGGACCAGTGCCTTAGGGGATATCTCCTTTAAACCCCTAGAGACTCAAAGCACTTTTGTACGTCGCTCTGGATAAGGGCGTCTGCTAATTGCCACAAATGTAAATGTAAATGGAGGACAGAACAGGTGGGAGGGCTGGCCGCCCATGAACGCAAACCGAAAGCCCCCCTATGGCCAAGCATCAGGCCGGCTGTTTACATTTAGGATCAGAAGGTTAGGGGGTTTCTTCACCCCAGGGCCTAGCAGGGGTGGGGCCACTCTGCTCAGCCAGTGGTTTTCCACGGGGTTTGTTGGTTCTGATAGTATGGTGGGAATGGCGTCACACAGCAGGAGCTGTGGAGAGCGTTCTCCTCGGAAGACACAGTTTAAAAGGCTTGTCCTCCTTCTATTTATCATTGCCGCGCTGCTGCAGTAGCGCAATGGCAGGGCCAAAAAGAGCCTGTCCAGGCTCAACTGGCGCTCCTGAGATGTGACGCTTCTTACTATCGAGGAGACAGGATAGATTAAGCCACAGCGTGCGTTCTGCAACCACCGATAAAGCCATAGAACGCCCGCTCGCTTGGACAATTTGACGGGCATTATGGAGAACAAGATCGTTAACTGTAGCAATATCCTTCCAGAGATCGGGTGATGGTGACCCTTTCTCCAGTTGTTGTCCCAAATCAAACAGGAGTTTGGCCTGATATGCGGACAACAACGAGGAGACGTTAAAAGCTCTTATTGAAAGAGCCGAGGCTTTGTACAAAACCTGGATGTGGAGAAGCAATCCATCTTACCTGGTACAACAGGCTTGGGTGGGGCAAACAGTCTGTCTTGAGATGGGTTAAGGTTTCTGGCAATGGAAGGTTTGATGATGATCACCCATGCCTAGACTCGCCATATCCTTAACCTCAAGCCTTTCACAAAGCTCCAGAAGTACCTAATGAGGCAGGGCAGAGGGATCCTGAGGGACCACAGATGACGGGATGGGCTCCTCGTCATCCGAGCCATCGTCTGCCTCGCCCTCATCCCCGGAACCGGTCGGTCTGTCGGGGAAACGGTGGTCGGCCGGTAATAAATCCTCGAACGAGGACAGGCACAGGTCAGCCCAGTTCGAGGAAGCTGCACCGCGGGAGGCCCCCGAGTGCAAGGCGGCGTCACCTATATCCCCCTCCAAATCGGACAACTTAAACTCTGCAAAGCAGCTAATTTGAGCCTGCAACGCAATGGCTATAGTTCTCAGGAAAGCCGATAGCTTCTTGTGCATGTTTAAGACCCAGGCAGACAACGCAGAAGAGATGGAAATCCCTAGCGGCGATGAGTGCGCCGCACGCAGCCGGGCAGGCTCGCGACGGGTTTTCCACCGGTGTAGCCGGTGCCGACTTAGAAAGTGCCATGAAAAAGGTTATGAAGTAGATGGGCAGCCTATAGAAAAGGTGCAAGCGTGGGCGGCTTGCAAAAGCTAACCTGGCTAAGGATGAGCACGTCCGGCGGAGGCTGATCCAAAGATGTGCCCTACTGAAGACAAATAGTGTGGTCCAATAACCCGGAAGCTGTGAGGTCAGATTACAGAAGTCGCAAGAAGCGAATGTCAACTGAGGAAAGGTAGCGTGTGCAGGTGCCTTATGCACTCGGGTAAGGGGCGTTCCCTTACCTGCCATTGGGCATGCGCTCCTGTCTGTCAAGCCAGGCTTGGTGCAAATGAATGCTTCTGCAGAGGTCAGGTACAGATGCCCTTCCCATAGGTGGATCTCAAACACGAGATGATGAAAGAGAACAAAAAAAATGATGACCAAAAATTGAGATGTACAGACCTTGATCCAGAAACCAGAGTTCTCGTAAGAAATTTGACACAAAGAGGCAGACCAGGTAAACTTTTCGATTGGGATGAACAAGTCAGTGTTGTACATCGCAGACTTGATGTACTCAATAGTTTGAGGTAAAGACTGAGCAGGGAAGATGAAGTTCACAAATATTACATCAACATCTTTTCATGTCATGTGATTACTTACCCCTTGATATCAATCCAACACAGAGGTCCAGAACAAATCAGAGACATCTCAAAGAGATATCTAAACTATCAGCAGATAAAATGGAAAAATGTTACTGTAAAGTAGTTATGACTGTTATGTCCCAATTGATCCTTGCCAGTTGAGTACACAGCCAAATAGTCATGATCAGAGAAAAGAGGTAACACTGATACAACATTTACCTGCTTTCCAGGTAATTCTGATTCACTACCGTTTGAACCACAGAAAAAGCTACCCTCAGCTGAGGCAGGATAAGATGGTTTAGCACCTGGCCATGTACCTGCAGAACAAAGCAACCTGAACTGCTTGAAAATCAAAGGGAAGTTTGAGTAAACATGAAACTTACCTGAGGAAGACCCAGCTGAAACATGGGAACTGCTACCTGCATTAAAGTGCAAGTAACTGGTCCTGAGTGAACTTCACATTTGATAAACATTTGGCCACCTGTACAGCCTTGTGTGCCAAAGGTGTTTCCCTACCCAAAATCCCCATCTGTTTGCTATTGAGTTTGAACTGACCCTGAAAGTCAGTCACCTTACCTATAAGGCCAGGGTACTGTAGACAATTCTATGGTATCATTTGCGATCATGACAAACTGCATGGACAGATTGGTCCTAAGGACTATTACAGAACCTAAGAAAAACTGTGAACTTTGCACTGTGGGACACAAACTAAGATTTTTAAAGCTCTGTCATGTCTTTGATAATGCAAGTACACAAGTGCCAACACTTAGATGGTCACATTTACTCAATTTAGGCAGCATAAAAGAAGTTCATGTCATTTAAATCAATGTTCTAGTGTAGTCAGAAGCAAATGCATTTGATTTTAAATAATTGATTCTGTCCAGGGTTCTGTTTTAAATTAGCTCTGCTTTTGTATTTGCATGAACTTTGAAGCATTTTTAAAACTTAATATTTAAATGAAACCATTTATATATTGCTCACACAAACACATCAGTTTGCTTCAGAAAACATTCACTGATTGACTGGAATGGCATGGCTTACTTTTATGATGTCTAAATGTATATTTGGACCATCAAAATCTTTTGTTGCTCAAAATGTGTGCAGACAATCACCTATGTTTTTTTTTAATTTTTTGAAGCAAATAGTCAGTATATATATATATACAGTTATGTTCAAAATAATAGCAGTACAATGTGACTAACCAGA
>JAAIIK010000078.1:57067-71422 GCA_014706435.1 Silurus glanis
TATATATATATATATATATATATATATATATATATATATATAAACGCGATAAATGGACGGCACCACAAAAATGCTATTTTATCTATACAGTACTGTACTACATTAGCAGTGTACTTCATTTTAGAATTAATAATTACAATTTTATTAATACATTATATTATTTTAACATAAAACAATTCCCTGAAAGTATTTTGGTCTATCGTGCTATCCGCTTTACTGCAGTTCATGTGGCAAATGCATTTCCGTAATAAACCGTTTGCAAGAGATTCGAACCGCGGTAAAGTGTGGATTACTAGGGATTAGAGATTATATATATAATCAACCGATATCATGACTCATTGCTTCAGTTCTCCAGCATCGTCGTGGAATGTGTCAGTTTATTTATAATCAGTCATTTACATAAAAGTTGATTGTGATCATAATACTTGGCTGGAGTGTTGTATTACTTTTCCTTTATAAAATATTGCGTAATTAAATTGGCTCATTCTTTTTGAATTTTTGAATATATATATATATATATATATATATATATATATATATATATATATATATGAGAGAGAGAGAGAGAGAGAGAGAGAGAGAGAGAGAGAGATGACATCATAGCTGTAATAAATCATAGTACTTTGGTTACTTAAGTACAGTTGAAGTCGAATACTTTTGTACTTTTACTCAAGTGAATGTTTAAAGGGAGTACTTTTACTGGAGTCATATATTACCTACTGTATCTCTGTTTTTACTTAAGTACATGGTTTGTCTACACCACTGCATAATAGTAAAGACATTGTGCAGTTTGATCATACAGTAGTGAAAGTAGGGACTCCAACAAAACAATCTACTACAGCATAACTAAAGGGGAGAGCCTGGATATAACACACACACACTGTCGCCACGGCTTGCTCATCAGGGACAAATGCACACCATTCACCTTGACTGTTGATTTCTGTAAAGCTGCTTTGAGACAATGTCTGTTGTGAAAAGCGCTATACAAATAAACTTGACTTGACACACACATCTACCATTTTCCTTTCCATCAGCTAACTCTCAGCTAACCTCTTCTCTCAGCCTGGCTTCCACTACTCTTTCCCATAACTTCATGGTGTGACTGATTAACTTATTTCCCCTGTTGTCACATCTCCTTTATTCATAAAAACCGGTACCAGCACAGTCCTTCTCCATTCCTCAGGCATCCTCTCACCTTACTGATTCTTGTTAAACAATCTGGTTAAAACCACTGCCATCTCTCCTAAACATCTCCACGCTTCTACCGGTATGTGATCTGGTCCTTCTGGTTTTCACTCTTCATCCTCTCAATTCCTCCTTACTAATCTTATCCACTTCCTGCTTCACCTCTCCACATCATCCAGCCTTCTCTCTCTATATCATTTTCCTCATTCTTTAGCTGCTCACAATATTCCCTCCACCTTCTTAGAACACTCTTCACTATTCAACACATTTCCACCTTCATCCTTTATTGCTCAAACTTGTAGCACATCTCTCCCAGCTTGGTCCCTCTGCCTGGCCAATAGGTACAAATCCTTTTCTCCTTCCTTAGTGTCCTGCTCATACAGCCCCTTATATGCCTTTTCCTTGCCTTTTGTTACATCCCTCTTCACCTGCTGCCGCATCTTCTTGTACTCCTGCCTGCTTTTCTCATCTCTCCAATACATCATTCCAATCCTGTTTCACCAACCTCTTGCTCCTTGTGCTTTCCTGTACTTCCTTATTCCAGCACCATGTCTCTTTGTCTGCTTTTCTATTTCCAGATGTCACACCAAGTACCTTTCTAGCTGTCACCCTTATCACTTCAGTTGCCTAATCATCCAACCATTCATCACCACCGAGCCCCTGTCTGACCTCTTCCCTGAACCTTACACTACAGTCTTCCTCGTTAGGTTTCCACCATCTTATTCTTCTTTCAGTCCTCACTCTCCTCCACCTCCAAAGCCATCCTACAGACGGCATCCTTCAGATGCCGTCTAGCTACACTGTCCCCTGCCAACACCTTACAGTCTCCAATCTCCTTCAGGTTGCATCTCCTACATAGAACATAGTCCACCTGCGTGCACCTTCCTTCACTCTTATGTCACCCTATGCTCCTTCTTATTATTAAAATATTAAATTCAATTAAATTCATTTTTATTTGTATAGCGCTTTTAACAATGAACATTGTCTCAAAGCAGCTTTACACAGATAATGTGGTGATAAAAAAATTAATATGTTCTTTATGAATAAGTTTGTCCCCAGTGAGCAGCCGGTGGTGAATGTGGCAAGGAAAAACGGCCCGAGATGGCATAAGGAAGAAACCTTGAGAGAAACCAGACTCAAGAGGGAACCCATCCTCATCTGGGTTGCACCGAATGTCCATTTATTGCAGATATACGATGTTGCGGGGTACAGTGATGGTGATCAGAAGCAAACTGTAGTCCTGAGTCAATGTAGCAGACTGTTGACATTAACTACAGTCCAAATCCATCCTCAAAGCTCCTGTTCTTACTCCGGAATTTCATGGAACCACCCAATGCGTTCATGAGAAACTGTCCCCAGCTGCCAGAGTGGCCTCCACTTAAAAAGAACACTATCCAGAGGCAGGCCTGGACAAAGTGGGAACATCCATTGAGGGAAGAGGGACAGGAACAGTGGTCACTGAAACCTCAGGAGCATGTTTAACTCTATTGAGAGAGAAAGAGAGCGAGAGAGAGAGAGAGACAGAGACAGATCAGAGGTGCTGGCTGTGCGTTCAGTCCTATTTAATTTAATTTTAATCAGGTTACTGTCGGAACTCAGAGCCCGTCTCTGAGGCGACACATCGAGGGTGGATTCTTTGCTCGGAGGATTCCCAATGTTGCCCAGCCAATTCTAAAAAGACAAAAATATAATAGACACAAACCGCCAATGAAGGATCCTCAGTCTTGGATGAGTAAAAGCAAAACTTCTTTATTTCATACACGTTCCAATGAGCTCAATCGAAGGTGGGTACTTCACATCAAAATGATCAGCGCATCAAAATGATAAAGCGCACCAGAATGACGAAGTACACCTGCTGTTTGCTCGCGCTCGTATTTATACCCTGCAGACACTCTGTCTTTTTTTTTTTTTTCTTTCTTATTTCTTCATCTTGAACAATTCCCCTTATTTTCTGACTTTGCCCTCTTTGTTTCTATTCCGCTTATCTTTGGCCTTGGTCTTCACTCTTCCCATATGGTCCCATATTTGGAGTTCCTGCTCTCCTCCATTCCCCTTATTTTCGGCCTTTATCTGATTTAATTAAAAAAAATGAGTGTGTATAAAGCCTTTATTCTCTCTAAATTCAACCATACATTGCTTCAGTCTTTCAAGTGTGAACAACCATTCTGCGGCCTATTTTTCCTTCCTGCATCTGCAATGGGTAAGTGTTATGCTTTTATTCTTTTTTTTTTTTATAATGCTGTTTGCTATTCTACGTTGAATCTAGCTATATCAGTGTATTTAGATTGTCTATTCATATATGTTTGACAGATATTACTCTACTTGATTATACAAGTACCTAGGTTATACTTCATTTATATTTTCTGAACTGATTGTTACATAGTGTGTTGAATCTTCTTTTGAATGGGTGTTATTCTTGCATGCACCTAGCAGTTTGTGTTTTTTTCTTGTCACTGTGACTTTACCCTGTTTAACATCTTATTTCTGTTGGTTTCTTTTGCTCAGCTCCATCACGCAGACGTTCTGGGACATCTCCCAAGGGTGGTCTTCGTAAACAATATCGCCAATTCCAGCTCTTCTCACTTGCTACTGAGATTGCTCAATTTCTTGAACATCTCTCTAGCTCAACTGTTCCAGAGAATCCCTGTCTGCCTCCTCGCATCGTGCAGAGCACCTATACGCGTAATATAGGCACACAGACCTCATCTGACCTCTCTTCTGCCCGCGACCAACAGACCCAAACTTATGCTGACGACCTTGACGATGACACCTGCTTTCCTGCAACAAGACCTCAGTCTTCTCCTTATCCTTCACGCTGGTCTCCCACTGATTATTCTCCTACATCTCCGGTCCATTCACCCAATTATCTTGCTCCCCTCCCTTCACCCAACTCTGAGCCAGACTACTCCTTCATGTCTTCTGCAGCTGCAGAAGCCCACAAGTTTTTCTATCCCAATAAACATGCTTAAACTCAATGCTGTCTTTGTTCTTTGTCTGTTCAGCACACTCATAACATCAGTCAGACTCTATTCTACTCTCACACATAAGTGCCTTATTATTACTATTCTACTTATACTTGGTGTAAATAGGTTATATAAGTTTGATTAACATATAGGCTAAGGTTTTATCAAACTACTTCTATTGTATCTATGTTCTACATTGATTATTAGGTTAATTTTGTTGGATTAATATTAGTTTGATTATAACACACGCTAGATAAGGTTGGTTAAAATATTTTTCTCGACATTACTTAAACAGACCTTCTGAGAATTCCTACATTTTGATTTCACTCGGGGGACAGACAGTCTCAATTTGGTAAATCCTGAGTGATGACTCTGTGCAGCTAGCAGCCGGTCCGTTTAGCCTGTCTGTCTGCTCCCTGGCCTTGGCTCTAGATAGTCACTTGTTAACTAGTGCTGTTCTGAGACTATGACCTATACTAAAAGAAATGAGAGCAGCACCTTCCCGAGTGGTATGGATACCATCCCGCCCTAACAGGCCAGCCTTGCCCTTGAAATTGCTCCAATTAGTTATGAAGCCCACATTGTTTTTGGAGCACCACTAGGACATCCAGCAGTTCAGCAACCATAACCTGCTGTAGGCTACATCGGCACGACGCATTGGGATGGGGCCAGAGCATGTTACTGCATTGGACATTGCCTTCTCTATTTTACACACCTCTATAATATTACTCTTAATAACCTCTGACTGTCGAAGGCATATATCATTAGCTCCTGTGTGAAAAATGATCTTAGAAAACCTGAGCGTTCCTAAAAACCTAAGCTGACCTGCTATGTCCGGCGCCCTGGCTCCCGCTATACACATGACCTGTGCTGCTGGTGCCCCTAAAGGTCTAGCTAATTTCACCTGCCTCAGAATAGAGTCTTCTATAACCAAAGATCTTTCAGGTTTCTCAGCGGGTGCTTCACTGAGGAGAGCAAACCTGTTGGACACGTGAAGTGGAGAGGAATGGTGCTCCCGTGGGTGAGCCTTAGCGTTAACTTTGGCTTTGCGAGTATGCCGCCGAGTCGTCACCCACTCGCCCCGCTGCGAGGGCTCTAATGCCGGAGTCGGGGGAATGCAAACTCCACCTAGAGCATCCAGACTTTCCCTTGCAGAACCTGGACTGCTCTCGCACTCACTACTTCTCTCTAGACTCTCTATGCGCTCCTCTAATGCTCTAATGCTAATGTTAACTTCTCCGTCAAAGAGCAAACTAACTTACACTTCTCACAGATAAAATTATTCAATTCAATTAAATTCATTTTTATTTGTATAGCGCTTTTAACAATGAACATTGTCTCAAAGCAGCTTTACACAGATAATGTGGTGATTAAAAGTGAATATGTTCTTTATGAGTAAGTTTGTCCCTGATGAGCAAGCCGGTGGCGACTGTGGCACAGAAAAACTCCCCGAGATGGCATAAGGAAGAAACCTTGAGAGGAACCAGACTCAAGAGGGAACCCATCCTCATCTGGGTTGCACCGAATGTCCATTTGTAGCAGATATACGATGTTGCGGGGTACAGTGATGATGATCAGAAGCGAAAAGTAGTCCTGAGTCAGTGTAGGAGACGGTTGACATTAACTACAGTCCAATCCATCCTCAAAGCGCCCGTTCTTACTCCAAAATTTCATGGAACCACCCAAGGCGTTAATGAGAAACCGTCCCAAGCTGCACAGAGTGGCCTCCAGTCGAAGAGAACACTATCCAGAGGCAGGCCTGGACGAAGTGGGAAGATCCACGGAGGGGAGAGGGGCAGGAACAGTGGTCAGTGGAGCCTCAGGAGCATGTTTAACTCGACTGAGAGAGAGAGAGAGAGAGAGAGAGAGAGAGAGAGAGAGAGAGAAGAGGGTGACAGGAAGAGAAGGATATGGATTATTAAGTGTCCTTATTGTTGTATGAAAGTTAATATCACTGTGCAGTTTGGACTCCGGCAAGACTCGCTATGGCAGCATAACTACAATCCGAGAACCAGAAGGTAACACAGACATGAGGGACTCTGGGATAAGAGACGACCCACCACACCACCGTCAACGAACCTGAGTGAACGTGTGAATGTGAGGGGACGACAGCATACAAATATCCCAGTTCACCAAACACTCTATATCCATGTTTCCTCCAGATCTGCTGGAGTCTCCTTGCCGGAGTCCAGTACTGTGCAGTTTGGACTCTGGCAAGACTCGCTATGGCAGCATAACTACAAGGGAGAACCAGAAGGTAACACAGACATGAGGGATCTCTGGGATAAGAGACGACCCACCACACCACTGTCAACGAACCTGAGTGAACGTGTGAATGTGAGGGGACGACAGCATACAAATATCCCAGTTCACCAAACACTCTATATCCATGTTCCCTCCAGATATCATACTGGTATGATCCTCCATATGATCCTCCATTGATTTGGCACATGTTTTATGTTGGATGCCCTTCCTAATGCAACCCTCCCCATTTATCTCGGCTTTTCAAGTTATTAGATCTGGTTTAAATCCATTGGAGCTGTGCTACAGAGACTGTAACATTTGAAGAGTGTGACTGGAGAAAGTTTCATGAATGGTGTATGGACTTTGACTTTGTTGTTAGAATGGATCTATTTTCACTGGAGCTCTACAAACTAATTTCTCAGAGAAAAGACGTACCTCATCAGAGCAACAACATTCATGGAGAACTAAATTTCACTGCACATTTCTAGAATAGCTGGGGATAACAGCGATAACAAAGAGAAGTGTAAGAATTGCGAGGTGAAGTATGATCATTTCTAAACGCGAATGATGAAACTGACGGTTGCATATCCAGCAAAGTGCTAGCCATCATCCATGCTGTTACTGGAGAACTGCTGGACAGAATTATCAACCATGATCTGAAAGACAACTGCCACGGCTGTGCAATCAATCACCCGAATCAACGCCAGCGCTCATGGTGCAGGTGGAGGTTCAGGGACAGCTTTTTTCCATCCACCATTACACTACTGAACTCTACACTACACCACTAGATCACTAAAAAACAAAACAAAAAACAAAACACTGTATATAACCTCTGTACTATACATGTACATATTACATAGTACAGTCGAGCCCACTTATCTCGACCTCGGTTAACTCGCCAACCCTATTAAGTCGACGTTTTTGAAGTGGAACCGCCAAATTCTCGCTTTGTCTTAGCATTTTTTAATCAGTTATGTCGATTTTTTTATGTCGCCGAACCCTAATATCTCGAGCACAAGGGGGGGGGGGGCAAGTTTGCCACTTAAGGTCGGTTATGTCAGGAATCCCCCTGCCATGCCCCCTTCGGCGACGGCATTCCTCGAAGCACCCTGCTTCTTCTCCCGTGCGTGCCCTGCCCACACGAAGCTCGTCGCAGTCATGCTGATCACACACACCTGACTCTCATTCACTCATCCCATCTCATGTTTGTGCATGATCGTATGTGTTGGTTCATGTCGGTCTGTGTAATCGCGTATATGTATCCCGCTACGTACCCTTCTTCTCGGACTCCGCATTCTCTCAACGGCACCCCGGATTACCCCGATCCTGCTGTTTTCCATGTTCACGCTGTCTGCACCACGTTTATCCATTGCTGCCCAGCGCTGCGCTTTCCATAGCGCGGATCCGTGGATTCTCTACACAAATTGTCTCTGCTTTCACAGAACTTCGTGGACTGCGCTCCCGGAGCGCACCACTGGATATTACTGCTTCGCTACAAGTATTGGTGGATTATCTCCTGAGTATTCTCAATAAACTTTGTTTGCGTTTACTTTGGCTTCCGCCTCCTTATCCGCATTACAGGTTATCTCGATCCGCATGACCAATCAAACAAATCGCGGCAACGCTGTTGTGTAAAAAAACCTCCAAAAACACGTGCATGCACATTCTCATTTAATAACGCACATCATGTACATGAAGAAATTTCAAGGACGTTAATATATTGCCACCATATTGGTTTTCGTTTGTCTCGATCATTGGTTATCTCGACGCTTTTTGGCGTCCCCTATGCCGGCGACATAACCGGGTTCCACTGTATATCTATTTTGCTCCTCATTACATCTGCACTGTTTTTTATCTATATGTATCTTTATATCCCTACTGTACATTCTGCCCAACATTTCACATTCATGTATATGTGTATATAATGTGTGTGTGTGTGTGTGTGTGTGTGTGTGTGTGTGTGTATATATATATACACACACACAAAGATACATATAGATAAAAAACAGTGCAGATGTAATGAGGAGCAAAAAAGATATACTATGTAATATGTACATGTATAGTACAGAGGTTATATACAGTGTTTTGTTTTGTTTTTTAGTGATCTAGCAGTGTAGTGTAGAGTTCAGTAGTGTAATGGTGGATGGAAAAAAGCTGTCCCTGAACCTCCACCTGCACCATAAGCGCTGGCGTTGATTCGGGTGATCGATTGCACAGTTGTCTTTCAGATCATGGTTGATAATTCTGTCCAGCAGTTCTCCAGTAACAGCATGGATGATGGCTAGCACTTTGCTGGATATGCAACCGTCAGTTTCATCATTCGACGTTTAGAAATGATCATACTTCACCTTGCAATTCTTACACTTCTCTTTGTTATCGCTGTTATCCCCAGCCATTCTAGAAATGTGCAGTGAAATTTAGTTCTCCATGAATGTTGTTGCTCTGATGAGGTACGTCTTTTCTCTACTGTACATTCTGCCCAACATTTCACATTCATGTATATGTGTATATAATGTGTGTGTATTTATATATATATATATATATATATATACACTTGCAATCAGAAATATTCAACCCCTAAAGAGTTTTAAGGATTTATAAATAAAAATCTTTTCAAAGTACATGATTCTGCTTTGGATGGCTTCTTAATGAGTTTAGTGATACATAAAATCAACACAGAAAATGTATGATGTAGTATTTGTGTGTAACAGTATATTTTGTTAAGATCGCCATGTCACAATTATTCAACCCCTATATAATATTGTTGTTTTCAAAGCTTTCTGACAGTTTTTATGGCCTGAAGTAGAGCTGAAACATCATTAAGCCTTTGGGAACTCTATAACGATCCTTCATTTGCTTCAGCTGTGATGCATATATAAACCCCGACCATGAAGGTGTTCAAGGTGGGTTGCAATCATGGGAAAGACAAAGGAGCTACCACAAAAGCTGTGAGAGGAGATTATTTCATCACATCTGAAGGGCCTTGGGTATGAGAAGATTTCCAAAAGATTTAACATTCCAAGAGACACCATTGGGAGCATTATAAGGAAGTTTAAAACTTATGGAACAGCTGCAAACCTGCCTGGCCGTGGAAGAAAGCTCACAATTTTATCAAGGGCCCTTAGCAACTTAGTCAGGACAGCTAAGAAAAACCCCCATGTGACTGCAAGACAGCTACAGGATGACATGATGAAGGCTGGTACAAGTGCTTCAGTGGCAACTATAAGACGTGCACTGAATAATCAAGGACTTCATGGCCGGACCCCAAGACGCACTCCACTCTTGACCTCAAGGAACATCAGGAGTCGACTAGAATATGCCAGGAGGAATTTGGATAAAACTACAGAGTTCTGGGAGACAGAACTCTTCTTTCGGCTGCTCCCATTAGGGGTCGCCACAGCGGATCATACGTCTCCATAACACCCTGTCCTCTACATCTGCCTCTTTCACACCAACTACCTGCATGTCTTCCCTCACCACATCCATGAACCTCCTCCTTGGCCTTCCTCTTTTCCTCCTACCTGGTGGCTTCATCCTCAGCATTCTTCTACCAATATAACTCATGTTCCTCCTCTGCACATGTCCAAACCATCTCAATCTTGCCTCCCTCATCTTGTCACCAAAACATCCTACATGAGCTGTCCCTCTAATAAACTCATTTCTAATCTTGTCCATCCTCGTCACTCCCAATGAAAACCTTAACATCTTCAGCTCTGCTACCTCCAGCTCCGCCTCCTGTCTTTTACTCAATGCCACTGTCTCTAATCCATACAACATCGCAGGTCTCACCACAGTCCTATAAACTTTCCCTTTCATTCTTGCAGATACCCTACTATCACAAACCACTCCTGTCACTCTTCTCCACCCACTCCACCCTGCCTGCACTCTTTTCTTTACTTCTCTAACACACTCTCCATTACTTTGCACTGTTGACCCCAGGTACCTGAACTCCTCCACCTTCTCCACCTCTTCTCCCTGTAACCGCACCACTCCACTGCCCTCCCTCTCATTTACGCACATGTACTCTGTCTTACTCCTACTGACTTTCATTCCCCTTCTCTTTAGCGCATACCTCCACCTTTCCAGGCTCTTCTCAACCTGCTCACTACTCTCACCACAAATCACAATATCATCCGCAAACATCATAATCCAGGGAGACTCCTGTCTGACCTCGTCCGTCAACCTGTCCATCACCACTGCAAACAGGAAAGGGCTCAGGGCGGATCCTTGATGCAGTCCAACCTTCACCCTGAACCAGTCTGTCTTTCCTACTGCACACTTCACTGCTGTCACACTGTCCTCTTACATGTCCTGCACATCTCCCTTATGCTTAAAGATCGGTACCAGCACACTCCTTCTCCATTCCTCAGGCATCCTCTCACCTTCCAAAATCTTGTTAAACAATCTGGTTAAAAACTCCACTGCCATCTCTCCTAAACATCTACACGCTTCTACAGGTATGTCATCTGGTCCAACCAACTTTCCACTCTTCATCCAATTCCACTCTTTCCAATCGCTGTTCTCACTTCCTCCTTACCAATCCTATCCACATCTTGCTTCACTAACTCCACATCATCCAACCTTCTCTCTCTCTGATTTTCCTCATTCATCAGCTGCTCAAAATACTTCCTCCACCTTCTCAACACACTCTCCTCACTAGTCAACACATTTCCATCTCCATCCTTTATTGCTCTAACTTGCAGTACATCCTTCCCAGCTTGGTCCCTCTGTCTGGCCAATCGGTATAAATCCTTTTCTCCTCCCTTAGTGTCCAACCTATCATACAGCTCCTCATATGCCTTTTCCTTGGCTTTCACCACATCCCTCTTTACCTGCTGCCGCATCTCCTTGTACTCCTGCCTACTTTTCTCATCACTCTGTCGATCCCACTTCTGTTTTGCCAACCTCTTCCTCCTTATGCTCTCCTGCACTTCCTCATTCCACCACCACGTCTCTTCCTTTCTATTTTCAGATGTCATACCAAGTACTTTTCTAGCTGCCACCCTCATCACTCCTGCAGTAGTTACCCAATCATCCAACACCTCTTCACCACCACCGAGCCCCTGTCTGACCTCTTCCCTGGACCTCACTCTACACTCTTCCTCCTTCAGCTTCCACCATCTTATTCTTCTTTCAGTCCTTACTCTCCTCCTCTTCTTCTTCGCCTCCAAAACCATCCTACAGACCACCATCCGATGCTGTCTTGCTACACTGTCCCCCGCCAACACCTAACAGTCTCCAATCTCCTTCAGGTTGCATCTCCTGCATAGAACATAGTCCATCTGTGTGCACCTTCCTCCACTCTTATACGTCACCCTGTGATCATCCTTCTTCTTAAAATACGTATTCACCACTGCCATTTACATCCTTTTAGCAAAATCCACCACCATCTGCCCTTCCACATTCCTCTCCTTAAGGCCATACCTACCCATCACCTCCTCATCACCTCTGTTCCCTTCACCTACATGCCCATTAAAGTCTGCCCCAATCACCAATCGTTCATTCCTAGGTACACCATCTACTACTTCATCTAATTCACTCCAGAATCTTTCCTTCTCCCCCATCTCACAGCCGACTTGTAGAGCATAGGCACTGATGACATTTATCATCATCCCTTCAACTTCCAGCTTCACGTTCATCACCCTATCAGAAACTCTCTTCACCTCCACTACACTTTTACTGTACTCTTCCGTCAGAATCACCCCTACACCATTTCTCTTTCCATCCACACCATGATAAAACAGTTTAAACCCACCTCCAATGTTCCTGGCCTTACTCCCTTTCCACTTGGTCTCCTGAACACACAACATATCTACCTTTCTCCTCTCCATCATATCAGCTATCTCTCTCCCTTTACCAGTCATAGTACCAACATTTAAAGTACCAACCTGAACCTCCACTCTCCTACACTTCTCCTTTTCCTGCTGTCTCTGTAGACGTCTTCCTCCTCTCCTTCTCCTCCTTCGGCCAACAGTAGCCCAATTTCCACCGGTACCCTGTCGGCTAACGATACCTGTGGTGGTCGTTGTTAACCCGGGCCTCGACCGATCCGGTATGAAATTCTTATTTGTGATCCGTATATTCGATTTGGCACATGTTTTACGCAGGAACTGGCAATCTTGATTGTCATGGATTCCCAGACATACCAGGTCATTTTGAGGAAGAACGTAATGCCTTCTGTTGACAAATTAAACCTTGGTGATCATTGGATCTTCCAGCAAGACAATGATCCCAAGCACACCTCCAAATCAACCAAAGCTTGGTTGGGGAAAAGATCCTGGAGTGTCCTAAGGTGGCCTTCTCATTCACCAGATTTAAATCCAATTGAAAATCTTTGGTGGGATTTGAAGAATGCAGTTGCAGCACGGAAGCCGTCAAACATCACTGAGTTAGAGGCTTTGCACGTGAAGAATGGGCAAAGATTCCAATCGGGAGGTGTAAGAAGCTTGTCCTCACTTATCGAAAACGCTTGTTAGAAGTTATAAAAACTAAAGGGCACTCCACAAGGTACTGAAGCTGGGGGTTGAATAATACTGCACATGCTCATATGTTACAAGACTTACAATTTTCATTTGAACTTCAAAGTTAAGTCAACTTCTGTTGTCAAAATTACTCAAATATGTATCAATAAATATTGTTTGTTATTTCACAAGTTTTTTTTTTACCATTTATTTTCAGTATCTTTCATCAACATTTTATTGTCTATTGAGGTGAGGGGGTTGAATATTTCTGATTGCGAGTGTGTATATAGTAGATATATATATATATATATATATATATTATTTACCGTATTTTTCGGACTATAAGCCGCTACTTTTTTCCCACGTTTTGAACCCCGCGGCTTAAACAACGAAACGGCTTATTTATTAATTTTTCCTGGGTTTTTTCCGGTAACTTCAAGCCAAAAAACTGAACCCCATAACATTAGACCAATGAAAATTCCGAACGATAAAGAAAAAATGCACCTCACCTGTGTTCTGAGCTGCACGGCATCGGGAGAAAAAAAACTTTTTTTTTAAACGCACGACGATGCCAAAAGAAAAACTCCCGAGAGAAATAGCTGTGAAAGGAAGGAGGAAGACAGTGAACAATGACTTTCTTGGTAGGCTACTGTTTAGATACAAGCCGTTGTAACGCGTGGAGTCTGGGCTAAGGGATAGCTCACTAACTCCAGTTGCAACAGAAATCATATAAGCACAGACAGGTTTCCAAAACTCGTGCTTTTTTTTATTTTTCTTGGCAACAGCGTTACGGGTTAGTCAAAGAAACTTAGAAATGAGCATCAGAAAATAATAAGGACATATTCCTCGGTCTTGTACACATGCAGTAATACCGGAAAAATGCGGCGGCAGCCTATTCCCAAAATACCGCTCTGCTCTTAAAGGAGCCACAACATATTTCACCCGTTACACCATGTAACAGACACTGTCTTTTGTTAAAGCCTGAGTGAAGTTCATTAGTTTCAATGTAGACACCTGCGGCTTATAGACAGGTGCGGCTTATTTATGTTTAAACTAAAAATCTTTGTCAAATTTAGTGATAATTAGGCTTATATATGGGTGCGCTTTATAGTCCGAAAATTACGGTATATATAGTATATATATAGTAGACTGTTTATTCAGCTTGCACATTTCTTAATTGCCATAATCTTATAACCTTTCACTTCTGCACATTCCTCTTCAATGCCATAGCCTGAGAAACATTTGTCTGTACTTCTTAATGATTCCCACACATCTCTGCACTGTTATAGCCTTTATATTCATTCACTGTACATATGCTTACATACTGTATATATCACATGCTAAAAAAACATTTATCTGCACTATTTGCACGATTGCTACATTTTGCACTTCTGGTAGATGCCAAACTGCATTTCGTTGCTGTGTACCTGTACAATGAAATGACAGTAAAGATCGATCTATCTATCTATCTATCTATCTATCTATCTATCTATCTATCTATC
>JAAIIK010000078.1:74684-88330 GCA_014706435.1 Silurus glanis
CCAAAAAGCTTTACAATCCCCATAAACCATGCTTAAACTTCAAGGCTGTCTTTGTTCTCTATCTGTTCAGCACACTCGTAGCATCAGCAGACTCTATTCTTGGTGTAAAATAGGTTATATAAGTTTGATTAACATATAGGCTGAATAGGTTTTATCAAACTACTTTAATGTATCTAATATGTTCTACTTTGATTATTAGATTAATTTGGTTGGTTTGATATTAGTTTGATTATACACACGCTAGATAAATATTTTTCTCGACACTAGCTTTATGTCTTTACAATGAAACCTCCAGAAAAATTTTTCATTCGTACGAACGAATAACCCACCAGATTATGAACTCTTTCCTGATTCAATGCATTATTTTTTTGCGAAAGAATTGCTCTGAAATAAAATATAACCATGTACCAGTTTCAAATTCTACTTCAGTTTGTTGCAGACAATGTGTATTTTTTCTGTGTCATAGGACTAAAGGATATTCATTAAATCACAGTATGATTATGAATAGCTCTAGTACCCTAGAGAATAAAAAGCGATCCTTTAGCTGTATCCAATGTGTTAACTCTTTAGATGTGTTTCAGCCGCATGTGTGTAGTGGAATCTAAATCACTATGCTTAACAAGAAAATTCTTGATACCACTTATTTTATTGAAATAAAAGTTAGAAATTACAATGCAACAATAGTAGTTCTGTGTCAGTCATTTAAAAAAAAATTGAGCCAGGCAGAGCTGTTAAAGAGTGTCAGGTTACGAGGATAAAGAATCTTTTTAGGTGATGGTGGAGAAATGGAAACAAGTTGAGAAGGGTATGGATCTTTAGATCTTTTTATATTGGATATTTTGCGTTGAACAGCCCTGTTAGGTATTGTTGAAAAAGGTGCGTTTAGGCTAGTGACAGTATGTAGTAATTCTTTCCATCCCCACAGTCTCCGATCATTGGATACTTTATGAGGGGCGGTGAGATTCTTAAGCAGATCCACCATGTGAGATCCTTATCATGTGGTATAATAGTGTTTCCCTTAAAAATAAATTCACCATCGTAATTCCATAAAGCAGTTTTACCCAAATAAAAAAAAAAATTCCATAATGTACAAAGCATTTTTTGGTTCCTTGCAGAAACATTAGTAAGCACCTCTTGCATGATTTCATCTCTGGGAGTTTGCAAACTTTGTTGCTGTTGCTTCTGTTTTGCTTTCCGTATTTTGGGTAGGGACAGGGTCAGTTATGCAGTTGCTCTCCCATTTTTAACTATGTTTAAAATCTTTTGCAGTGCCGATGAGAAGAGTTTAGCCTTCTCATAATCCTTCAGATCAGTCCTTGACAAAATGCATTGCATTGCATAGTCTAAGTTGTTTTTCAACAGTCTTTCTTAAGCTTTCTTTCTTTGCAGAGTCGTTTCTAAATTTATCGAGCTAATACTGAGGGACTAAATAAATGTTCTCAGCAAACGCCATGTTAACCATTAAGTTGCTTATAAATGTAATGGCTATGCTGAGCAACGGAAGAAGGAATCCGAAGGAAAAGAAGGAATCCTCCAGTCTGGTAAATTACTTTTTCTTTTTCAAATGTTTTTACTCAGATATAAAAAAATAAATAAATAAATAAATGCACATATCTGCTAATTAAAATGGTCCGTGTGGAAACATCAGGACACCAAACAGAACTTTTGCTCTTATTTAAAACACAATTACTTTAACAGGAATATTTTGGCTTCGTGCTCTATGCTGAGTTTCACTAATAAGAAAAACCCCATAACTTTGCATAAAGCATCCATATTTGTCCATGCCCATGTTAATTAGAGTAAAAAAATCTAAGTATTTATTTAAGGTACATTTAGAACAGATAAAAATTAGTTAGTTCATGACAATCATGCAATTAATCGTGATGAAAGTTATGGGCTTTTTTAGGGCTGTCAATGGATTTATATATATTACATTACACACTGCATTCAGAAAGTATTCAGACCTCCTAGAAATGGCATTTTATAAAACTGAAATAGCCTATGTACATAAGTATTCATACTCTTTACTCACTACTTATTTGAAGCAAGTCTTTTTGAGTATGGCATGCTTTGCCCACCTGGATTGTGGGATTTTCTGCCATTCTTCATGGTAAATCCTCTCATTCTGGGGCAGGTTGGATGGGGCTCTCTGTGGACAGCCTGACTTAGGTCTCTCGAGAGATGTTCAATATGGTTTAGTCAGGGCTCGTCCCGCAGCCACAATTGTGTTGTTTTGGCTGTCTGCTTAGGGTTATTATCATGTAGGAAGGTGTACCTTCAGCCCAGTCTGCGGTCCTGAGCGCTGAGGAACAGGTTTTATTGAGAATATCTCTATTTTGCTCCATTTAGCTTTCCCTCAACCCTGACCAGTCTCTCAGTCCCTACTGCAGAAAAACACTCAGCATGATGCTACCACCACCATACTTCACTGTTGGGGTGGTTTTGGGCAGGTGATGAGCCCAAGTGGGCTTCCATAGGTTTTGCACAGAGGAGATGCTTACTCTCAGATAGCTTCACTTCAGAAGCAATTTCTTTTTGTGGCTTTCCCCTGATCTGTGCATTGTAACAGTCCTGTCTCTGAGCTCTGCAGGCAGTTCCTTTGACCTCATGGCTTGGTTTTTGCACTGATACACATTAGCTGTGAGGCCTTCTATAATTTGGTAATTTGGTTCCAGCTGTTAGTGACTCTCCTCTACTCTACTCACTTGAGTGCTGTGAGTTGTTGTTAAAGGGGTTCCCAAAGGTGTGATGGGGCAGTCAGTGGGCTGGGGTGGATGAGAGGTGTGAAGATAAGGTTCTTAAACCTGCAAGAGAAGGCTTTGAGGTCATCATCTAAGGCTTTGTTTGCTTAAGTGGGGAGGGGTGGTCTCCTGTAGTTTGTGATATCTTGCAGGCCTTTCCACACTGATGCAGGATTGTTAGCTGAACATCTTTTCAGCTCTTCAGTGTAGCTTCTTTTAGGGTCCCTGGTGGTCTAGTGGTTAGGATGCAGCGCTCTCACCGCTGCGGCCCGGGTTCGATCCCTGGTCAGGGAACCAACCCCAGCCACTCTTAATGGCGGTCCCAAGCCCGGATAAATAGGGAGGTTTGCGTTAGGAAGGGCATCCATCGTAAAAACATGTGCCAAATCAAACATGCGGATGATTGGCTGTGGCAACCCCTAATGGGAGAAGCCGAAAGAAAGTTTTTAGTGTAGCGTCTTTTGGCTATTCTGATCTCCGTTGTCAGTAGGTTCCTTGCCTGCTTGTACAGGGCTTTATCCTCCCCTCTGTAGGCATGTCAAGGTTTTTAAAGTTTAAAACTCTGAAATTATATTATTTGGGGGTATTTAATAATCAAATAATAATTGAATAAATGTTTTTCACATATACAAATTTATAAACGACATGCTTTTGAACAGAAGAAATATATTCAAATATACTGTATGTGCTTTTGTAGTTAGTTTATTTAACATAAATTATAAAACCAAAACAACAATGCACGTTTTTTTTTTCCACTGTGACACCTGGCAGTTCTTTAAAGTTTGATTATGGTCACAAAACATGGTGGAACAAAGTAAGAAAATAGCTGGGTCAGTGTATGAGAAAATATTATATAAAATGTAAATACATTTACAGTAGGAGGTATGTTGAATAGTAATAAAAATGAAAACAACAAAGAATAACAGTTTTTGGAATAAATAAAATGTTGGGTAAATGAAAAGCAAATCAAGGGGAACATAAAACCCGTCAGCAGTAGATTTAACCACATCCGACAAGAAACCACTGCTAATAGTTCATCATCTGAAAGAGGTACCTGAACAAGTATATGACTGTATCATTGCCAAATGATATACACTCTGTCAAGAATTTTTATCAGTTAGTACAAACATTTCACATGATGACCGACCCTTTCAATCAAACACTACATAGGATACCAAGATGATTTTAACACAATTTCAAACGTGCAAATGTTATAATTATATGAGAACACAGTGATGCTTGGCCACACAGGAACAAAAAGGTCATTGGCACTTTAAATTCATTATAATTTGGACAAAAACCAACAAAATTATTACGCTGCAGAATCTATTTACAGTAATACAGAAGTAATTCATTTGTAAGGCACTGTTCAAACAAATAGGTGAAATGATCAGAAGAGAGAATTAGCTTAATGAACCCTAAAGGTTATTTTTTTTTTTTATATGCATTTGATGATTTCATGTAATTATATTTTATTTAAATGTATATCAACCACTTTTCAAGTTACATTTTCAATATGTGTTGTCTGAAAATAATAATTACAAACTGAGCTATTCATAGTGATACATTTTTTTAAGCTTTAACTAATAATAAACAGACCTTTAAAGTTGATATCAATTGTAATGCAACATCTGGATACCCTACTTCCTTGAAAGCCTATGCAGAACATCAGCAGGCCAGTTGTCAAAGTTATGAAACTTTAGTGAAGCAGAGACATTGTTCTGACAGATATTTGCCAATTAGAAAAAAGTAGCAAACAATGACTGCATGTAATGTGAATGTGTTTTCAATAAAGTCCAGTCTGTTGAGTTTGAACAGTTCCCTTTAAAAAATATTCCACACATTACTTCAGCAGTGTATCGTACAATTCATTACTTAATTAATTCCTAAACAAGTAGTCTGAATGCAAAATGGAATGCTTAAATTGATTCAATACCACAATAACCACATTTTATTTCTTTGAACGAAAAACTACTCTTAAGTGGCTTTATCTAAGTTATAATGCTAAAGAAATCATGACTCAAATGAATGAAGAAGAAAAAAAAACCTTTTCCATAGTTTTCTCTCAGGTGTCATGGTTAACAATAACAGTAGAATACAACTTGGAGATAAACACTCTCTTATACTGAATATTCTTTTCTCTATTCACTATCTATCATATAAGAAATGTACAGTTCATCACAGAAATACTGACATTTTTACATGAAAAAAAAATCAATACCATGCCCCCTTTCATTGGCTCAAAAACAAATGCTGCATCTGCAATTCATTCAGTCATTGGAAAGAAAATGTGCAAAAATTCTTATGTAGCAATGGACACGAAGGAAAAATATTTGGGCATTTCTCTTTGTGAATAAGAGTGAAATCATACGTATGGCTTCAGCCTGTGCCCATTATATAAGTGGGATCTATTTTTTCCTGACAGAAGACAGATCCCTTAGAATTTCAGCAAACTTGGGCCGATTTTCAGGTTTGTAATCCCAGCACCTCTGCATGATATTGTAGACCTCATCTGGGCACTTTTGTGGGCACAACATTCTGTACCCTGCATTAATGAAAAGAATTGTATCAAAATTATACCAGTTACAAATTAAAGATTCATTAGAATGTCTGACCTTAAAATGAATGAATAAATGCATAGCATGTTTTCTGTTATAGCTATAAGCATGTGCTGCATGTGAAAGTTTATAAGACTTTATACCTTTTTCAACTTGTTCACGGGCTTGCTGGTTGGTCATGCCTGGGTATGGACATACTCCCAGACTAAATGTCTCCCACAGCAGGATCCCATAGCTCCACACATCACTCTCTGAGCTGTATCTCCCTGATAGAAATTCACAGATACGCACAAGTTTTATATATAAACTGTATGGACAATAGTGACATTTGAAAAGGGGACTGTACTGTCATCACATTCTAAGAACATAATCATTAATATGGATTTGCTCCCCTCTTTGCAGCTATAAGAGCTTCCACTCTTCCTCGAATGCCTTCCAATACATTTTGGAGAGTCTCTGTGTAAATACTTGCCCATTCATCCAGTAGAGCATTTGTGAGGTCTGGCACTGATGTTGGACAAGAAGGCCTGGCTTGCAGTCTCTGTTCCAGTTTATCGAAAAAGTGTTCGATGGGATTGAGGTCAGGGCTCTGTGCAGGCCAATCAAGTTCTTTCACAACAAACTCATCCAACCATGTTTTTATGGACCATGATTTTGCACTAGTCATGGTGAAACAGAAAATGCCTTTCCCAATCCCCACAAATTTGGAAGCATAGCAAAATGGAAGCAAAGGTTCAAACTGTCTTGGTACGCTAAAGATTTCCCTTTACTGGAAGTAACAAGCCTAGCCAAACCTCTGAAAAACAGCCCTCCTCCTCATTATCAGTCATCCACCAAACTTGCAAGTGACAATTTTTGTCCAGAGTCCAAGTTAGAATCATGAACATGATTTGCACCACCCTATCCAACAATTGGCACTGCACTTGGTTATGTGAGGCTTTTATGCTGCTGCTTGGCCATGGAAACCCATTCCATGAATCTCCTGCCACACAGTTTTTGTACTGGTACTAATGCCAGTGGAAGTTTTTCAGTACAAGTTTTTCAGGGGGGGTGGGTGTGTGTGTGTGTGTGTGTGTGTGTGTGTGTGACACATTTCACTTTGTAACTTAAATTGAGATTCCAAGTTTTTTTTTTTTTATATATATTTATAAAATCAGAATTGAGAGGTTCAGTAGACTATTCGTGTCATGGGGAGTTGTAGCTAAGGGTTTAAGGTGCTGGGTTCCTGACCAGAAGGTTGTGGGTTCAAGCCCTGGTATCGCCAAGCTGCCACTCTTGGGCCCTTGAGCAAGGCCCTTAACCCTCTGTGCTCCAGGGACGCCGTATGATGGCTGACCCTGCGCGCTAACCACAGCTTCCAAGCAAGCTGGGATATGTGTAGAAAATAATTTCACTGTGCTGTTATTTATATGTGACAAATAAAGGCTATTCTATTCTCAGATGTCAAGAACACAAACTGCTCTTTACTGATAACTGGAATGTTTTCGGGAAGCGTCCTAGGCTCTTTTGACCTGATGGCCTGCAAAATGGAGTGGTACTCCTATAAGACATCATCTCCAGGATGCTGTCTTATAGGAATACATTTATTTCAATAAATTTATTTCCCAGAAAGTTTGTTTAACTAACTTAATTAACATAGATTAAAATAGATATGAATGAACGCACAGACAGCACCTCTGATCTAAAGATAGGACTGCTAAATATTAGATCTCTTACGCCAAAGGCACTGATACTATAAATATTGTATAGAAATACAATTATTACCGATCAGGAGTTTAATGTACTGTGTTTTACAGAAACGTGGATTAAACCAAATGAATATCTAGCATTAAATGAAGCTAGGGTTGCACAAGTCAGTGCACTCTTAGTGTCGTCCCAAGCACGGAGAAATGGGGAGGGTTGCGTTATAAAAGGCATCCGGTGTAAAACGTGCCAAATCAAATATGCGGATCACAAATCAGAATTTCATACTGGATCGGTCGAGACCTGGGTTACCAACGACCACCACAGGTATTGTTAGCCAACAGGGTACCGGTAGAAATTGGGCTACTGCTGGTACTTTGACTGGTAAAGGGAGAGAGGTAGCTGATATGATGGAGAGGAGAAAGGTAGATATGTTGTGTGCTCAAGAGACCAAGTGGAAAGGGAGTAAGGCCAGAAACATTGGAGAAGGGTTTATGTTCTATTGTGGTGTGGATGGAAAGAGAAATGGTGTGGGGGTGATTCTGAAGGAAGAGTACAGTAAGAGTGCAGTGGAGGTGAAGAGAGTTTCTGATAGGGTAAAGAATGTGAAGCTGGAAGTTGAAGGGGTGATGATAAATGTCATCAATGCTCCACAAGTGGGCTGTGAGATGAAGGAGAAAGAAAAATTCTGAGTGAGTTAGATGAAGTGGTAGATGGTGTACCTAGGAATGAACGATTGGTGATTGGGGCAGACTTTAATGGGCATGTAGGTGAAGGGAACAGAGGTGATGAGTAGGTGATGAGGAGGTGATGGGTAGGTATGGCCTTAAGAAGAGGAATGTGGAAGGGCAGAAGGTGGTAGATTTTGCTAAAAGGATGGAAATGGCAGGGGTGAATACGTATTTTAAGAAGAAGGAGCATCAAAGGGTGACGTATAAGAGTGGAGGAAGGTGCACACAGGTGGACTATGTTCTATGTAGGAGATGCAACTTGAAGGAGATTGGAGACTGAAGGGTATTGGCAATGGACAGTGAAGCTAGACAGCATGAGTGAGGACTGAAAGAAGAATAAGATGGTGGAAACTATTGACAGGACAGGGGCTCAGTGGTGGTAAAGAGGTGTTGGATGATTGGGCAACTACTACAGAAGTGATAAGGGAGACAGCTAGAAAGGTACTTGGTGTGACCTCTGGAAAGAGAAAGGAAGACAAAAAGATGTGGTGGTGGACGAAAGCATAAGGAGAAAGAGGTTGGCAAAACAGAATTTTGATTGACAGAGTGATGAGAAAAGTATGCAGGAGTACAAGGAGATGCGGCAGTAGTTGAAGAGGGATATGGCAAAAGCCAAAGAAAAGGCATATGAGGAGCTGTATGAGAAGTTGGACACTAAGGAAGGAGATAAGGATTTATACAGATTGGCCAGACAGAGGGACCGAGCTGGGAAGGATGTGCTGCAAGTTAGAGCAATAAAGGGTGGAGATGGAAATGTGTTGACTAGTGAGGAGAGTGTGTTGAGAAGATGGAGGGAGTATTTTGAGCAGCTGATGAACGAGGAAAATGAAAGAGAGAGAGAATGTTGGATGGTGTGGAGATGGTGAAACAGCAAGTGGATAGGATTAGTAAAGAGGAAGTGAGAGCAACGATTAAGAGGATGAAGAGTGGAAAGTCGGTTGGACCAGATGACATACCGGTAGAAGCGTGGAGATATTTAGAAGAGATGGCAGAGGAGTTTTTAACCAGGTTGTTCAACAAGATTTTGGAAGGTGTGAGGATGCCTGAGGAATGGAGGAGGAGTGTGCTGGTACTGATCTTTAAGAATAAGGGAGATGTTCAGACCTGCAGTAACTACAGGGGAAATAAGTTGATCAGTCACACCATGAAGTTATGGAAAAGAGTAGTGGAAGCCAGGCTGAGAGTAGAGGTGACCATCTGTGATCAACAGTATGGTTTCATGCCGAGGAAGAGCACCACAGACGCGTTATTTTCTTTGAGAATGTTGATGGAGAAGTATAGAGATGGTCAGAAGGAGCTGCATTGTGTGTTTGTGGATTAATAGAAAGCATACGACAGGGTGCCGAGAGAGGAGTTGTGGTATTGTATGAGGAAGTCAGGTGTGTCAGAGAAGTATGTGAGGGTGGTGCAGGACAGTGAGGACAGTGTGACAGCAGTGAAGTGTGCAGTAGGAACGACAGACTGGTTCAAGGTGAAGTTTTGACTGCATCAAGGACCGGCTCTGAGCCCTTTCCTGTTTGCAGTGGTGATGGACAGTTTGAAGTACGAGGTCGGACAGGAGTCTCCCTGGACTATGTTGTTTGTGGATGATATTGTGATTTGTGGTGAGAGTAGGGAGCAGGTTGAGAAGAGTCTGGAAAGTTGGAGGTACGTGCTGGAGAGAAGGGGAATGAAAATCAGTAGGAGTAAGACAGAGTACGTGTGGGAATGAGAGGGAGGGCAGTGGAGTGGTGATGTTGCAGGGAAGAAGAGGTGGAGAAGGTGGAGGAGTTCAGGTACCTTGGGTCAACAGTGCAAAGTAATGGAGAGTGTGTTAGAGAAGTGAAGAAAAGAGTGCAGGCAGGGTGGAGTGGGTGGAGAAGAGTGGCAGGAGTGATTTGTGATAGAAGGGTATCTGCAAGAGCAAAAGGGAATGTTTATAGGACTGTGATGAGGCATGCTATGTTGTATGGTTTAGAGACAGTGCCATTGAGTAAAAGACAGGAGGCAGAGCTGGAGGTAGCAGAGCTGAAGATGTTAAGGTTTTTGTTGGGAGTGACGAATATGGACAGGATTAGAAATAATTTTATTAGAGGGACAGCGCATGTAAGAAGTTTTGGAGACAAGGTGAGGGAGGAGAGATTGAGATGGTCTGGACATGTGCAGAGGAGGGACATGGGTTATATCGGCAGAAGAGTGCTGAGGATGGAGCCGCCAGAAAGGAGGAAAAGAGGAAGGCCAAGGAGAAGGTTTATGGATGTGGTGAGGGAAGACATGCAGTTAGTTGGTTTGAAAGAGGCAGATGTAGAGGACAGGGGGTATGGAGACGGATGATCCGCTGTGGCGACCCTTAATGGGAAAAGCCGAAAAGAGAAGTCCTCCTGGGTATTGTTACATACACCAGCTAAATCTAAATGGCAGAGGCAGTGGTGTCGCAGTTATTTATAATAATAATCTA
This sequence comes from Silurus glanis, assembly GCA_014706435.1. Lineage (NCBI taxonomy): Eukaryota > Metazoa > Chordata > Actinopteri > Siluriformes > Siluridae > Silurus > Silurus glanis. The sequence continues at coordinate 84,835 of JAAIIK010000078.1, forward strand.
AGCATCGAACAAAAAACTAAACACAAATGTAACACTTTCAAAGTTCTTTACACCAAAATAACCTATGTAGCTTCCATAAATAAGTCTAGTCAGTTGATTCCATTTATTATTATTTATAGACCACAAGGGCCCCATTTAGATTTTCTAGTAGAACTTATTTGTTGGTGACTTTATTCATTTTGATAATCAAGGAACACCCCTTAAAACACCCCTGTGTTCATTCTAGATTCAGTAGGGATTAATTTGAATGTCATAGGACCCACTCATACAGTCAATTCGGAAATGCTTAACTTTTTCCACATTTTGTTATATTACAGCCTTATTCCAAAATGGATTAAATTTATTATTTTCCTTCAAAATGCTACAAACAATACCCGGTAATGAAAGAAGTTTGTTTGAAATCTTTGCAAATTTAGTAAAAATGAAAAATGGCCTGTGTCATGACACTCAAAATTGAGCTCGACTAGACTAGACTCACAGTTTTAACATAGTGGCTCTAGGAGTCTGTTTTTAAGAAATTTTAAGTTTAAGATTAAGGAATTAATAGTGGACTTCAGCATTAAGCAGGAGCGGTCATATCAACCGCTAAACATCAACAGGACCCCCCGTGGACAGTTTCCGATACCTAGGTGATCACAACGTGCTCCCTAACCTGCAGTACATCTACAGCAAGCGGTGCCAGACAAGGGCCAGCAAGATGTGAAGGACGTCAGCCATCCCAACAATGGACTCTTTTCTATGTTGCATTCAGGAAAGCGCTTCTGCTCCTTGAAGGCAAAGATAGAGAGAATGAGGAGGAGTTTCATTCTGCAGGCCATTCGGTGTAGTCTTCTCACTTTTCCTTTGTTGCAGAATTTTGCACTATTGCAATGTAACCTTTAACTTTGGACTGGCACAGCAGAGTGTTACTTCAATACCAGCACATTAAACACACGCGCGCGCAAATATATACATATACACACATATACACAATATGCAATATGGGGAGGAAGAAAGATGAAGATGAAAAGCATGAAATCATGCAATGTCTTGCCAAAGGTATGCAAACAATTGATATATCTCAGAAACTGAAAAGTGATCATCTAACTACCAAAATGATTTTTGAGAGATTTACAACACAGAACAATGCGATCAGATAAAGGCTTACTAAGAAATTATTACTATAACTATTACTTATAACTATTAAAAGGGCGGCTATAAAAAAGCATCTACACTCTGTTGATTTGGGCTGGAATATTGGAAAGTGAGATGGTAGGTCACATTGAAATCCCTGATGGTGTTAAGATGACCTCTGCGAGATATGTGAGATATATGAGTTCCTAACAGATCCTTTTCTGCCATGGTATAAAAAGAAGAATTGTACCTTCCAAAATAAAATTATTTTTATGCAGGACAACACATCACATGATAAAAAGAGAAAAATTCATAATGTGGCCACCATCATCTCCTGACCTCAATCCTATTGAAAACCTGTGGAGTATCCTCAAAAGTAAGATCTATGAGGGCAGGTGGCAGTTTCAAACAACAGCTCTCTGAGGCATTCTAGCATCATCATATGAAATACAGGCAGAAACTATAATTGACTTACAAGTTAAATGGACAAGAGAGTTGTTAAAGTCATCTCAAATAAGGGTGCATATATTAACATGTAACTTGAAATGTAAATAATTGTTTTGTTTTAAATTGACTTATTTTTATGAATAATGTTCTGTCCATGCAACGTATATGACCGATTTTTTTGTTTTGAGTTCACTATGCCCTTTAAATGGTTTAAAAGTGAATTCTGCATAATTATTTGGAACAGGATATTTTGGGATTTTTCCCAAAATGTCAATAATGCAGTTTACATTGTCAGTTCTTTTACACGTAATAACATCCACATCGTAATATAATTGTTGGAGATAAAATAAAATCTTTAAACATACTGCCTATTTTGGGGAGGGAGGGGGAGTCATTTGCATAATCATTTGGAACGCGGTGTATATGTACAGTGGTGTGAAAAAGTGTCCTGATTTCTTACACTTCAGTTCACACTTTAATGTTTCAGATCATCAAACTAATTTAAATATTAGTAAAAGATAACACAAGTGAACACAACATGCAGTTTGTAAATTAAGGTATTTATTATTGAGGGAAAACAAAATCCAAAACTACATGGCCCTGTGTGAAAAAGCCACACCAAGGCCTGATTACTGCCACACCTGTTTGCAATCAAGAAATCTCTTAAATGGGACCTGCCTGACAAAGTGAAGTAGACCAAAAGATCCTCAAAAGCTAGACATCATGCTGAGAGCCAAAGAAATTCAGAAACAATGAGAAAGAAAGTAAATGAGATCTATCAGTCTGGAAAAGGTTATAAAGCCATTTCTAAAGCTTTGGGACTCCAGCAAACCACAGTGAGAGCCATTATTCACAAATGGCAAAAACATGGAACAGTGGAGAACCTCCCCAGGAGTGGCCGGCCGACCAAAATTACTCTTAAGAGCACAGCAACAACTCATATAAGAGGTGACAAAAGACCCCACAACAACATCCAAAGAACTGCAGGCTCACTTGCCTCAGTTACGGTCAATGTTCTTGACTCCACCATAAAAAAGAGACTGGGCAAAAATGGTCTGCATGGCAGAGTTCCAAGACAAAATCCGCTGCTGAGCAAAAATAATAAAGGCTCATTTCAGTTTTGCCAGAAAAAACACTCTGTTAACTGACGAGACTGAAGTTGAACTTTTTGGAAGGTGTGTGTCCCATTACGTCTGGCGTAAAAGTAACACCGTATTTTAGAAATAGAAACATCATACCAACAGTAAAATATGGTGGTGGTAGAATGATGTCTGGGTTTGTTTTGCTGCTCCAGGACCTGTAAGACTTGCTGTGATAAATGGAACCATGAATTCTACTGTTTACCAAAAAATCCTGAAGAAGAATGTCCGGCCATCTGTTCGTGACCTCAAGCTGAAGTGAACTTGGGTTCTGCAGCAGGACAATGATTCAAAACACACCAGCAAGTCCACCTGAGTACATGAAGACTTTGGAGTGGCCTAGTCAAAGTCCTGACCTGAATCCTATTGAGATGCTGTGGCATGACCTTAAAAAGGCGGTTCATACTCGAAAACCATCAAATGTGGCTGAATTACAACAATTCTGCATAATTAAATGGACCAAAATTCCTCCACAGAATCATTGCAAGTTATCGCAAACACTTGATTGCAGTTGTTGCTGCTAAGGGTGGCCTTAGATTTGGGGGGCAAACAGATTTTCACACAGGTCCATGTAGTTTTGGATTTAGTTTTCCACTTAATAAAAAACTTCATTTAAAAACTGCATGTTGTGTTCACTTGTGTTATCTTTTACTAATTTTTAAATTAGTTTGATGATCTGAAATATTAAAGTGTGACAAACATGCAAAAAAATAAGTAAATCAGGAAGGGGCCAAACACTTTCATGCCACTGTATGCATGTATGTACGTATGTGTATTTATGTGTATGTATATATATA
>JAAIIK010000078.1:88730-122212 GCA_014706435.1 Silurus glanis
ATATATATATATATATATAAAATAATAACAATAACCTTATTTTCATACTTTATAGTTACACTTGTATTTTTAATATACTTTATACATGTATACATTTGTATTTATTTTACTTTAGTTAATTTTTATATCCTATTTCTCTTATTTACATGTTGGACAGTCTAAAAAAAAGCATTTCACTACATGTCGTACCCTGTATAAATGTGTATGTGACAAATACAATTTTAATTAGAATTATACCTAAATATGGTATTCGCTTCCATTGCTATGGTGACAATACACAGTTCCTTGTATCAGCAAAGCCAGATGAGAGAGACTAGCTTAACAATGTAGAGGAGTGTGCCTTATAACTTCCTTCTGCGTAACTTGGATAAGACAGAAGTATTTTTACCAGGTCCACATGCAGCTAGAAGTAAACTTTCGGATTACGTAGCATGGATGGTCTTCCTGTCTCAGTGTGTATAGCAGTAAAAGACCTTGGTGTGATTATTGATCCTAGTCTGTTATTTGAAGCTCATGTGAATAACATCACCAGGATAGCCTTCTTTCACCTTAGAAGTATTGCTAAAATTTGAAATATAAATGTTACAGGATGCAGAAAAACTAGTTCATGCTTTTGTTACATCAAGATTAGACTATTGTAATGCTTTACTGTCTGGATATTCTAGTAAGTGCATACATAAGCTTTAGTTTGCAACAATTAGAGTCCTTTTCAAGAACCAGGAAATATGACCACATCAACCCTGTTTTAATAAGTTACCACTATATTTGCAATGTACCCTTGATTGTACCACAAAACCACACAGCATCTCACAGCAACCCCAAAATTTTGCAATTGGTATCTGGGCCTCCACATGGGTATTGGGCAGGTGTGTCCCCGTAGTGACAAGACAGCAGCAATTGCAGCCTGCCTGATACCGAAGACTAAAGAAAAAAGACTTCAGAAATTTCCCCACGGAGGGACGAATAAACGTATATCTCATCTTAAAAAGAAGTGAGACAGTTTATTGGCCTGGCTGGCTATTATTTTAGGTTTGTTATTCGGAAATCAGCAGCCTTCTGACTAATTACAAAAAAAAAGCACGTGACCCCTGGATTAATTGGCCTTTTTTTTTTTTTTTTTTTTTTTTTACATTTCCGGATTAATCTTAATTTTGTAATTATCAAAGTGTGACAGATTTTTTTTTTCTGCCATTATTGCTTTCAAGGAAAATTTGTAACTACACAGAGCAGTAATGTGTATACATGAATAGGGCATGCTAATTAGTCAACAACAATGGCTAGCGGAAGAGCAGAATAACTTAAAAAGCCTCCCGCATCATTTAAATCCAATGTACAGGAGCATTTTGGCTTCCCCGTGAAATATAATAATGGAAGAAGGGTAGTGGACAAAACTGAAGCAACATCACACTGCTGTGCCATTGACAGGATCCAAACATCAACAACTACAGCAAAAGCTTCTCACTGTGGCATTTAAGCGTACGGGAGAAAACGACTATTAAATCTATCAAAATGTTTATCACTGCAAACATAAGGCCATACTCTAATGGTTTTAAAATATATTGACAGTGCTTGAGCCATGCTACAAAATACCCTCACACACCCATCATGCAAGAACTTTATGAACTAGAAAAAAAAAGTTCTTGCGGGCTTATCTAATTCATCCTCTATTTTAATCGCCACACACGGGTGGACACAAAGAGCTACAGAAAGCTAAGTTACTGCAACTGTTCACTACATCATAGCAAAGTGGGAGATGTGAAGTCCAATGCAACAGACACAGCCCACACAAGCACAAATCTATCGCAGGTACAGGTAGGTAGATAGAAGCAGTAGCAGAATGAAAGTTAAACAGGCACAATACATGTAGCAATATCCCAGTCTCCACAGATAATGCCAAAAACCAATTAAATGCAGTGACAGAAGCTGGATTGGGCCACATATATCTTGCTTTGCACATGTGATAAATGTAGCATGTCAAAGGGGAATCTCAGAGAGCCAGTTATTTTTTGGTGAAACCATAGATAACAGTTTTTTCTTGTTAAAACCAAAAGTTCCGTGCTGTAAATCTTCTTGTAATAAATGGAAAGCAAATTACATTTGTCTCCTGTCCTTTTTTGCTGATCCAGTTTAAACATTTGATGTGTTTTCTATGTTCTATTGTGGATAAAATGTCAATATATTCTATCAATGTTAAATATACATAATCTAACAGAAACTTCCTATAAACAATTAATTTTATTTTTTTGTTAAACAACACTGTGAATGAGAACTTTACACCAGCATGGTTTAATACTTCAACCATGCTGGTATAAATAGAAAAGTGAAAATAAAAGAAAGTGAATATAATATTTAATAATTACACAAAATCAGCACAAATGATGCACCCCCGCTTTTGAAACTCACAGTTGAAAATGACCTACCTAAATTAAAATGGTAACAGTTCCTGACAACAGTATGCTACACAATTTAGGTTTCTTTGGAAAGAAGACACTGTGGGCTTTACTATCCTTCATCCAGAGTTCATATAGGTCAAAAAAAGATAAGTGATTAACACTGAAGTGCCTTGAATATAACATTATTTTTTTTCCTCATATATAAATACATAAAATCAATCCTGTAGCAATCTAATAAGGTAATGGGTTGAAAGCCACATGTCTCATGAGTTTATATTTTAAATAAGAATATGCAAGAATATTTTCCTCATTGCCAATCTCCAATAAAACAACTGTGAACCGAGACATGCATTCCACTTCCTGACAGGTGCGTCACAGTGCACGTGATGCATTTTTTGACCACTAAGAGCTTCTAAAGAGTAATAAAAAGGATTTGCCCACATAGGGAATATAAACCTCACATATATTGTTAGAAACATGCACTCATTGACTACACTTTGCATCAGTCATGTTGATTCCATAATGCTACTGGCTGACAAACTTTTGAAATGATTGGTGGTACATACCAAAACCTCACCATAAGATTCCAGCTATCTTTGACCTTTTTTTTAGTGGCTGGTCACATTTTGTTTGTAAGACCATGTTCTACAAAAGAATGTTGCTTTTTTTTTTATCACCAAGGTGTAGTTTTATTTATGCGAAAATCGTTGTCACTCCCAACGAAAACCGTAACAATTTTTCAACTCTACTACCTCCTGCTCCACCTCCTGTCTTTTAGTCAATGCCATTGTCTTTAAACCATACAACAGCGCAGGTCTCACCACAGTCCTATAAACTTTCCCTTTCACTCTTGCAGATACCCTACTATCACAAATCAATCCTGCCACTCTTCTCCACCCACTCCACCCTGCCTGCACTCTTTTCTTCACTTCTCTAACACTTTCCATTACTTTAACTCATCCACCTTCACCACCTCTTCTCCTTGCAACTGCACCACTCCACTGCCCTCCCTCTCATTCACACACATGTACTCTGTCTTACTCCTACTGACTTTCATTCCCCTTCTCTTCAGCACATACCTTTAGCTCTCCAGGCTCTTCTTAACCTGCTCCCTACTCTTACCACAAATCACTATCATCTGCAATCATCATAGTCCACAGAGACTCCTGACTGACCTTGTCCTTCTACCTGTCCCTCACCACTGCAAACAGGAAAGGGCTCAGAGCCGATTCCTTGATGCAGTCCAACCTCCACCTTGAACCAGTCTGTCGCTCCTACTGTAACATAAACAAAGGAGTAATCATCTGAATTACAACACTATTGTTTCATTGGACCAAAAATGCTTTACCGCATGTTATTCAGTGGACCCTTATCTTTCGAAATAACAAGGGATTTATAGCATTGGATGTGTTTGTGACTCATTATTACAATCAAAGTGTAAGCACTGCATTTTTTTTATGTACGCTGTTGCATTGTACTGCTTACAGAAATTCAGCAAATACAATCGTCATACACTTTCCGTTGAAAAACAGTGATCTAACATTGATGCTTGAGATGCTAGACCTTTAAAATCATATATAGTTCATCATGGTTACTCTCGTCCCTATTTCATTTAATTAAGGTGTTAAATGTAAACATGTAAACATTTAACACCGGCATCAAAGTGCCGTCAGGCACTTGGGCAACCAGGGAAGGACTAAGGAGTTCAAAGAAAAAATACTTGATTATGATTTGGATTAGACCTTGAACATAATGCATTCCAACATCCCTGCAGAAAGCTGCTTGAGAGACATGTAAAATATAAGGAACAATATATTTACCATAATTAAGTGCCTCGGGTGCAGTCCACTTTATTGGAATTTGCTTGAGGCCAGAAGATGAATAAATCCCATCATCTTCCTGGCGTGACATGCCAAAATCACTGATTTTCAAAAGGCTGTTCTCCCCCACGAGGCAGTTCCGGGCAGCTAAATCCCTATGACAGACACATCAAGAGTAAGACAGAGATGTGATTTTTTTTTTTTCTCCCTTTCCCAACACAAATACAGATTTTACAAGTGTCAATATATCCAGTTACTAAATACAGTAACTAAACTTAATAGATTACACTGTGGAGCTGCAACAACTAAATGGAAAAAAATAATAATAATAATTTCAACACAACACAAAGTACAGGAACTCTTAGCAATTTATGCTATTCTGCTGGCATCATGACATTTCTGTGTATAAAGAACCCAGGTGTGTTAAGGTGTGGAAAAAGACTTTTAAAAGACAGGCAGAATGTCAACTGAGCAAGAGCTCCTTTTATTTAAAAAACACGCAACAGAAACAGTACCGGGCAGCACCTTGAAGCCTAAACTAACAAAAGCTATCCAGCATGCAGAAATGTCTAACTGGGTTCTTGCCTTTCTCGCTGAAATCAGAATGACACATCACCACCAAACTCTCCCTTTTTTAAATGATTTCTGGACGACTATTTCCAGTGCCCCAAAGCTGAGACCAGGACTAGGTGCATCTGGGCAATTAGATCCAATAATTGCTGAATATGCTGATGATTCGATTAACACCCTCTTTCGGTTACAGAAACAATTCATGATGTCTTACCCCCTCCGGGCGATAAACCAACATGCCCTTTTGTTCCAGGTAATAATGTGTTTGTGAAATCTGTGGAATCCAAGGAAAATGTTGGATAAAGGACCTGCAGAAATAATTGTTTTCATGGGAATTGCTATTTTAACCTTCCTCTTTTACGGCTGGGTTCATGCGTCGGGATTTAAGCAGTGTAACGGTTAATCGTGTTTTTATATATATATATATATATATATATATATATATATATATATATATTGTGTATGTCTACATTACAGGCAGAGATACAGTTGAGTGAGGATGCAGGAGGATAAAAGCAACCATGCCCAAAAGAGGTACACATCTATGTTATCTGCGACGCAACAATCCTCCTCTGCTAAATGATAGCTTGTCCCAGAGTTTAATCTAGTTCCTCAACCTGCCCACACTCTCGCACATCTACATATAATACTCTATTTATTAGCCTAGCTGATAGCAGATGAAATCTGGGGGATTTTGGGGTCAGCCAAGACCACAAAACCATATTGTTGTTTGGTTCAAAAACTCTGTGGTAACCTGATTTCTGGACTGTTTTGCAAACTGTCTCTAAAAGATTAGATATTCCTTTAGAGTCTCAAGAATGGCCTTTAACAATTTTTCAATTGTTCATCATGTACTGATACGTAACTTAATGGTCTTATAGTGATCACAGCGGTCCATATAGCATCCTCTCAGTCAACAAACTTTTTATATAATTCAAACATTTCCTGGTGTCTGTGTGACTAATATTCCTGGATCTGTATTGGAAAGACTGAACAAGGTGGATGAGACTTGTTCAAGATCAGTGAAGCGGAACTTCTGTCTAGGTATCAGAAGTACACTGAAGTCTTGTTAGCCCACTATGAGACAGTGAGAAGTGCAGAGGGGAGTATTTAAAATATAGTGTTTGTCTCCTGAACAATCTGCATGCTTAAAGAAGCAAGAAGCATAAGGGGGCCCTACTTTAGGTTCTCGCTGGGCCAAGCAGTCTGTTAGGGATTCAGGAAAAAATGATCAAATATAATGTTTGATTACTGCCTGCAAACAATGAAGCTATATGTAATTATATGCCTAATGTAGATCCAAGTATCTGTAACTATGGTTTTCAGAAAAAAAGTCTGGGCTTTCGTTTCAGTGCACGTCTAACAAACGCAATCTTTTTTACTTGCGGAACATAGTTAAAATCTGAGTTCCCACAGGAAAGTATTAAGTGGCGGACCTAAGTTTGGTTAGTCTCTGCTTCGCACTTTGAGCGCATTTTGATAATGATAATGTTTCAAATGCCAGGAATAGTAAAATTTTAATTTTAGCTAAGAGTAAAATAAAGTTGGTTTCAGAAAGCATACTTTGAAACATTAAATAGCCATCAAAATGGCAATAAAATTTAAAAAGCCTAAGAATGTAACCAAGATCTCAATTGTAAATAGGGACAGACAAAGGAGCATGTCAGAGAAATAGAGAGACAGGGAGGAATTAATGTGTGTGTAAGATCAAAACACTAAGAGAAGCAAGCATCCATGTAAACATGCTCTAGAGCTTCTGTGTCTGAGCTGAATGTATGTACAAAAAGAATTAGGCACTGGGTAAAATGTACATAAAAACAGAATGCAATGATTTGAAATTCTCATAAACCAATATTTTATTCACAATAGAACATAGAAAACACATTTAAACTAATTGTTTTTAGGATTATTTTAAGAAAAAAATAATGCAGTTTTACATCTGATGGCTGCAACATCTCTCAAAATAAATTTACCACTGTGTAGCATCCCCTCTTCTTTTAACAACAGTCTGTACACATCTTGGAAATGGTACTTTTCCAGATGTGCATGCTACCCAATCCATAGAAACTAATGCACCCCCTATCATCACAGATGCAGGCTTTTAAACTGAGTGCTGATAAGAAGATGGATACACTGTCCATTGTTTCTATGATTGTATGATCACAGAACAATTTTCGACTATGAGTTATTTTCATTGCAGTTTAATGACTTTTTAAAAAATTTAATACCACATGAGGGTCCAAAAATCACAAGCACTCAATATTGATATCTGCCTTGTCCCTTGCACACAGAGATTTCTTAAGATTTACAATTCTTTTAATATTATGTACTGTGGATGATGAGATATATTTTATATAGATTTTTATTATATTGATATGTATATTTACATTATTCTGAAATTGTTTTGCCCCCATCCAAACTATTTTAAGATGTGGTATGGCTATCAAGTTCAAAACTGGCTTATTTCTTCCTTACAATAGTACATTTACTTAGTTTAAACATTTGAACACCTGCTTCTTCTAAAAAAGTTACTATAGTTATTTAGCAGTTAAAAGATGAGCATGCTGATAACCCTATAATTCTATTGTAAATTTCCTCAGATAACATTTTTAAGTTGGAATGAAATGCTCTGATCAAGCATTTCGTTTAAGAAATTAATCAGATATCCTCTTCTAATGAAGCTGCTGTTGCTGCTTAGCAAAAATTGTACCCTAATTTACAACCCAGTGATCCCTTTATTCTACTATCTTAAGATCATATGGTTCCATATGATTCTACTCTGATGACACATAACCCAGAAAACTACAATAAAAAAAATAAATAAATAATAAAAAAAAAGAGTGAATTTGGGGTCAACTATAGGTAGTAGCACTTAGCCATCCATTATGATCATCCACTATGATTCGGGAACATTGTGCAGAGCATGGCACCTGCTCATGGTGCAGACAATATAATTGAATTGGATTACCCTACATATTCCAGATTCTGTCTGATAATTTGGAGAAATGTTTAAAGATGTGAGTGAAAAACAGTGGCTCTACTTTCTACACTAAATTTAGAAACATGGATACAATGTGAGAATTTTTTAATAGCTCATCATGAATAGAATGTTGTTAAAGAAAGTTGAATGATTACCTGGTTCTTAATTTAGTTAATATGAGATTAAAATCTATCTTTAGGCATTATATCAATCGTCCATCCTGTTATTAAGGGTTGAGAGGATAACCTCTCAAGTACAAGATAAATCCATAAAGTCTTCTTAGCCCTTCTGTAGCGTAAATCTGGGTAGCCCAATCAACACCATCAATCATCCATTACTTCAGCCCTGTTTTAACATTCAGTTAGATCACTGGGATAATTTTTGCTCTAATCATCCTGCTAATTATCATGGTTGAGGATGAAGGAGAGTGAAGGGGGACATGATGATGATGTGCTGAATTTTCAGGTTCCACCAGCCAATCTCCAAAAAGCAGACTTTGACTTCTATTCTACTCTGTAAAAGCATTCTTTACTCATTAATGACAAATTCTAAGGTTCTCTACAGTTGTAATATGGTTAAACTGTACAAGCATATCTCAGCTTTAGAGAATATGTTAAATCGTCAAGAGGAGTACTTATTGACTGGGTTTGACTTTTGTAGAGACCAACAAAACTCCCTACCACTTATTCCTAAAAGCTAATGTTAGAGCCTGCAGAAGCAATGATTGCTTTGTTATAACCAAAAACTGCACTAATGAGTGTTTTATGTGATATAACTGGCTATGATTTGTCTTTTTAAAAGAATGTCTTTCTCATCTCTTACAAAGACATACATTTCCACAGCATACACAGCTGCAAACCCCAGTCAGGTTCTTGTACCAAAGACAGCATGCCTTAAACCCTTCAATAACAACAGACCAGTGTCCTCTAGGTCTAACATGATGAAGACCCTGGAAGAGTTTAATTTCGTACCGATTTGCGACAAAGATTGGCTGATCACACCATGCTCATCAGACTCATCCAAGATGGCGACAAGTCTGCATATGAGCAGGAGGTGAAGCAGCTGGTGCAGTCAGAACAACCTTGAGCTAAACACACTCAAAACTGTGAAGATGATAGTGGACTTTAGGACACACCCTTCAACACAACTCCCCCTCACAATATCCAACATCCCTGTGTCATCTGTGGAGAACTACAAGTTTCTGGGCACTACCATTTCCCAAGACCTGAAATGGGAATCCAACATAAACTCGATTCTGAAAAAGGCCCAGCAGAGGATGCCACAGGAGCTGTTGATACAGTTCTACACTGCAGTCATTGAATCTGTCCTGTCCTCATCAATCACCATCTGGTTTGGAACAGCAACAAAACAGGACAGAAACAGACTGCAGAAAACAGTTAAAACAGCAGAAAAAATCATTGGTGCTCCCCTGCCCACTCTCCAGGACTTGTACCATACAAGAACCAGAAACAGGGCAGAAAAAAATCATTAATGACCCTTCACACCCTGGATACAACATCTTTCAGCTCCTCCCTTCTGGCAGGCGCTACAGAACTTTGTTCACCAAAACTGCCAGACACAGGAACAGTTTCTTTCCCCAAGCAATCACCCTCACTAACAACTGACCATAATTATATTCCCTGCTCATATCTATCTAAGTACCGCACAGAACTGTCAGTCATCACATTATCTGTATATGTTGCACACACTATGGCTGCTATATATTGTACAAAGTTTTATAGTAAAAAAGTCTCTATCATACCTGACACACAATACTGTCATTTGCACTACCATGCACTCTCACACTTTATGTACATTACTGATCTGTATCCCTATTTATTACCCACACTATCTATACTGTCTCACATTGTCTGTATTGTCTTGCATAGTCTGTTTTTGTCTTGTCTTGTATGTTTTGTCATGTATAGGTTTTATTTATGTCTGTACTTTTGAGAGTCACTAACAGCTGGAACCAAATTCCGTGTGTGTGTCAACACACTTGGCCAATAAACCTGAATCGGATTCTGATCACAGGACACAAAATACTCCCAGTACTTTGTGTATGTCATTTCCTTATGGCAGATGATCAACTGGCATTTGGAAAAAGCTGACAATACTGTGATTGTACTATTCATTGATAAAGTTAGCGTGTTTAACACAGTCATATCTGCTTAGTTAAAAACACAAGGTGGAGTGAGTTTTAGCTACACCCCAGTTTATTGTTTATTTGCAGAACAATGTGTCGCACCAGGTACTGAGCAGCACAACAGATGATGCTGACTGAAGTGCTGTTTATCATGGAAAATGTTTCTTGCTCCCTTTACAAAAAACAAATCATACAGTGAAAACTTCCAGCCGCTGTCTGAATCCAGCAAATCATTAAAACACAGTATGACTTATGCTTACTGATATAGGCCAAAACATACAACACCATCATGTAGTCCAATCCTGTCTTTCTTAAATATTGAGAAATAATTTCCCAATTGACCACTTCAACATCTGTACAATGCATGGCTAGATGTAAAACGCTATTATATAATAATAATAAATGTGGAAGTGGAATGTTCCAAGCACTTCTCGGTTCTACTTAAGTTTAAAACAAGTGTAATAATTCCTCATACATAGTACTTGATAGGTCAGGAGAAGAGAACCACGTTGGCGCTTTTATAACCCCACCAAATTCTACAAATTGGACTGTGCAATTGAGATATGCCCAATGTCCCCAAATGTATTACTATGATGTATTTATAAAGCAAATTATTCCTATATGAATCACATAGTTGTCTGAGAAAGTAAAAAATAAATAAATAAATAAATACATTTAAAAACTGGCAACACTGTGTAGAATTCTTTGATGAGGTTAGTTTGAATTCTCTGGATTTACCTATCAGGAAATAATAAAAATGATCAAGTCTTAGAAATAGGTAAACACAACCTTTACCTTTAAATAACTTTAGCAGCAATAAGTTAAAATATTCATGCTCTGTATGACTACCAGTCTCTTACATCATTGTTGAGGAACTTTGGCTCACTCTTCTTTACAGTTTTGCTTTTGTTCATTGAGGCATTTGCTTAATTACAGCTCTCTTAAGGTTCTGCCACAGCATTTAGTCCGACTGAGGTATGGACTGGACAAATCATTAATTTGGGTTCTTTTTCAGCCATTTTGTTGTAGATTTGCTAGTGTGCTTGGGATCATTGTCCTGTAACATGACCAAATATTGGCCAAGCTTTAGTGGTCAGATAGATGGCCTTACATTTAACTCTACTTTGTTACACAGAGTTGTTCATGGCCAACTCAATGACTGCAAGTTGCCCAGGTACTATGGTTGCAAAACAAGTCCAAACCATTACCCCTTCATATACTGTGCATGACAGTTAGTATGAGAGGTTTGTGCTTATATACTCTGATTAGTTAGCTAAATGTGGCACTGTGGATTATGCCCAAACAGCTTTACAAATGACACTTACAGAAATCTTGTGATTTGTTAAGATCCTACTTTGCAAACCTAAACGATGTTGCCACGTTCTTTTTAGAAGCAACACTTCCAAACAAACCATATTTGTTCAGTATTTTTTATAAATGTACTGTCATGAGGCCAGTACAGTCTGAGATGTAACTAGTGATTTTATTTATTTATTTCTCAGAACATTGCATGGTCGGGTACTGGGGTGAAATTGCTTTAAAGCAAACTGTCTTGAATTTTTTCCATTTGTGATTAATCGTCCTCACTACAGAATGATGGGCTTTAAATTGTTTGAAAATGATCATATAACTCTTCAATATTGATGGGCAGCCACAATTAGCTCTTTAAGATCACGCCAGAAGTCTCCTTGGCGTTGTGTTAACACACCTGAATGCTCCAGACCAGGAAATTGCTTAAACTTGGGCTTTTTTTTTTTTTTTATAGAGGTGGGCACACTATATTAACCTTAACCTTAACTTAATCAAGTGCATTTAATTAGCAGCAGTTAAGGTATACTTAGATTTTCACATATGGCTTTTCCATTTAAGCTTTGTTTTTCTAAAATAAATAAGGACACTGTGAAATGTCATGTATTATTGTTTGTCTGTATTTACCAAATTTTAAGACCTGCTAAGGACCGGAAAATTAATATGTCCTGATATGTAAGGTAATAGAGGGGTGTATGTATGAAAGTATAAAAGAGAAGTGCTAACCTCAATTACAATTTAGAACTTATTAAAACATTAAAAACTGACTATAATTATGATTATTATGAAAATTACAACCTCAATTCCAAAAAAGTTGGGACATTGTCCAAAATTAAATATAAACTATTCATAATAAAACAAACAAACAAAAAGTTTAACCTGAGACTAAAATTATAATTTGAAGGCCACAACAGGTCTAAAAAAAAGTTTGGACAGGGCCCAACGGTGCATCATGTCCTCTGTCCATATACATTTGAGAATTGAGAGACCAGTTGTTGAAGTTTTGGGAGAGGAATGTTGACCCATATGTGTCCGACACAGGATTCTAGCTGTTCAACAGTTCTTAGTGTCCTCAGTTATATTTTTCGTTTCATGAGGTGCCAAATGTTTTTAAATGGTGAAAGGCCTAGATTGCAGGCAGGCCAGTTCAGTACCCAGACTCTTCTACAACAAAGTCATGCTTATTGTAATAGATGCAGTATGCAGTTAGCATTATCTTGCTCAAATATGCAAAGCCTTCACTGAAGCATTTGTTGCATCAAAACCTGTATATAGTGTGCAGCATTGATTGAGCCATTCCAAATGTGCAAGCTGCCCAGTCCATGGCCACTAATGCACTCCCATACCATCAGAGATGTGGCTTTTTTTAACTGAGCACTGATAAAAAGCGTGATGTGCAAAAAAACAAAAAACAACCTGAGACAAGGAGACAGTAACTCTCTAAAACAGTAAACACATGACACTGTAGCACTGATCAGTACGGTTCAGAATGTTATGCACGTTGTAATGGAAAGGAACTACAAAACCTAATATGCAATGAAGCAAGTGGGGGGAGTCAGGAGACAGAAGGCAAGGAAGAAAATTAAGATTAAATTAAGCACAGATGTGTGGAGGGGAGAGAAGCTGTTTGTTTGCTGCACCAAAAGTAAGTTTTCTTCTCGTTTGCTGTATCGAGTGTGAAAATGTGTACAATGTTAAACGACTTGGAGTCTCGGGACAAATTAAATTAACCAAAAATTTAACGTGGAAGAATATGTCGTGTCAGGAAAGCCTTGTTCTCTGCACTGCTAAAGGAGTGCTTGGATCACCAAAATTCATGTAAGATGCTCCTTTTCTGGTTTGTTTGGTATGTTCAGAAACTGGATCATCAGACCTTAAGCACCAAGACTGAAGAGTCTAAACTCTCGGACAGGATGTGTTTAGTGGACATTTAACCCACACATATTTTGTCTTTTGAACCATACATTAAGGACATAAATGTTCCGATTCGTTATCTGAACTGTTGAGAGCCACGGGTTGACATGTAGTGAGTAGTTTACAGTTCTTTTTGGAGTGCGGCAGTGTGTGGGTTTTTTTTCCCTTCATAAGTGCTATCTCGCATTATTCCAAATATTGACCATTGAGGACTAATATTTTTTGGGGATGCATATTTTTCTCCCTTTTTTTTTTTTTTTAAACAATGAATGAGATACATTGATGCTACCTTATATATGTATTTAATGAAATATTTTTTTTTTGCTTATGTGTGAAGTTGATGTGCTTTGAATGGTAAAAAGAAATGCATCCCTCATGAGTTAAATTTAAAAAGGACAATTGTAAACTCATAAGTGTCTGATATTGGCATATGTCTACTTTCAGAGACAGATTGTTAGCTTTACACCAGTTCGTTAAACTTTGTACCTCATCTCTGTACCCACCACGGTCGTGTCATCTGCAAACTTGATGATTTGAGCTGTGCATTGCTACATAGTCGTGAGTCAGCAGGGTGAATAGCAGGGAAATGAGCACACAGCCCTGAGAGGCCCCAGTGTTAAAGTGATGGTGTTCAAGGTGCTGATCCCAATAAGATCAGGTTCCCAATCAGGTACTGAGGGACAATGGTGTTGAATGTTGAACTAAAGTTTATGAACAGCATTCTTACATATGAAACCTTGTGTTCCAGGTCACTGAGTGCTATGTGGCGTGTGCTGGAGCAGTTTGGGCCATATGCAAACTGCAGTGGATCCAGTGATACGGGCAGCAGAGTCTTGATGTGCCGCATGGCGAGCCTCTCAAAGCACTTCATAATGAGTGAGTGAAACAAGACGTTAGTCAATGAGGCATGACAACAGCACTGCTCAGATATATGTTGAAGACGTCGGTAAGAACATCTGCCAGTTGGTCTGCACATCCTCTGAGCAATCTGCCATGAATGTTGTCTGGTCCTGCAGCTTTCTGTGGGTTAACTCTGCATAGAGATTTCCTCACATCAGCTGTGGAGAAATAAATCCCCTGGTCGGTGGAAGGAGGGTTGTCTTCCCCGCTGTCACGTTGTTCTGTCGTACAAATCAAGCATAAAAGCTGTTCAGCGCATATAGAAGGGAGCTATCACTATTGAAATCAGGTGATGTCCTAAAGTTGGTGAGTGCTTAGATGTTTTGCCACATGCACCATGTGTCGCAGCTGTCTGTGAAGTGTTTGTGGCTTCTCTGGGCATGTGCACACAATGCATTACATTACATTGGCCTGAGACAGTTTGGAGTCTTGGGTCTTTAGGACTGTGGATAACTATGCAGCATAAGATGAAGTTCTTTGGGACAGTGACATCAATGCACTTGCTGATGTAGCTGGTCACTGATGTGTACTCCAAGTCAGTGAAGTCACAGTTGATTACATGTCCCAGTCAGTACATTTAAAGCAGTCCTGAAGAGCAGATATGACCTTAGCTGGTCAGGTTCTCACCTGCTTTCGAACCGGTTTTGAACGCCTGATGAGTGTTCTGTATGCTGGGATCAGCAAAACAGAGATGTGGTCTTAGTAGCCAAGGAAGGGGACATTTGCTAGCAGGATGCATGATAGAGCAGGCTGGTTAGAGCTAGCTTTTAGCCTAGCACTGACAACCTGCTCACTTTCTCGTGAACCGCATTTGATGTCCCTTCCTCTGGCCGTCGTCCACAAGTGACACAGAGGTCTGGGGTCCTGGTCCTCAAAGCAAGCCGAGGGTACATAGCTTCAGATCATCATTTATGGTGGTGTTGGGTTTACTTTTGTATTCCTGCAGAGTCTGGCAATGGCACAAATGGACAGCGGTTTTGCTGATGTCCATATGTTGCATGGGACAGGCTACAACATAAAAATAGCACAATTTTGAATCCGGAGTGTCTGCTGCGGGCTACTGCCGTGCCAACATCTTGTCATGTTCATGCATGCCTTTTTCTTTGCATGATTGAGAATTAACCTGCATATGTGGATGGCATGGAAAACTGTGTTCACAGACAATGATTTGAGCCCATTAAGTGATTTCCATTACAGAATCATGATTTTAATTGCAGTGCTGCCTGAGGGCCCGAAGATCATGGGCATCCACTATTGATTTTTGCCCTTGTCCCTTATGCACAGAGATTTCTCCAGATTCTTTACAACTTTTGATGAGATTATGTACTGCAAATGATGAGATACTGTTTTGCAATTTTGTAGTCTTTGTCAGATTGGTGAAGCTCTGCCCATCGTTAGATCTGAGAGACTCTGCTTCTCCAAGATGCACTATTTATACCCCATCATCTTACTGACCTGTTGTTAATTAATCTAAATAGTTGCAAAATGTTTCTCCAACTCTTCTCAGAGAGTTCTCACAATTTTGAGAAAATATGACCTTATAACTCCAAGGTAATCATTCCTACACTGGCTACCTGTTAAGTTTTGAATCGACTACAAACTATTGCTAGTTACCGTATTTTTTGGACTATAATCCGCTACTTTTTTCCTACGTTTTGAACCCCGCGGCTTAAACAACAAAGCAGCTAATTTATGATTTTTTCCTGGGTTTTTCCCGGTTTCACAAACTTCAAGCCAAAAAACTGAGCGACATAACATTAGACTAATGAAATTTCCGAACGGAAACAAAAAAACGCACCTCACCTGTGTTCTGAGCTGCACGGCATCGGGAGAAAAAACGTTTTTTTTTTTTTTTTTTTTTAAACGCACGACGATGCCAAAAGATAAACTCCCGAGAGAAATACAGTGCCTTGCGAAAGTATTCGGCCCCCTTGAACTTTGCGACCTTTTGCCACATTTCAGGCTTCAAACATAAAGATATAAAACTGTAATTTTTTGTGAAGAATCAACAACACGTGGGACACAATCATGAAGTGAAACGAAATTTATTGGATATCTCAAACTTTTTTAACAAATAAAAAACTGAAAAATTGGGCGTGCAAAATTATTCAGCCCCTTTACTTTCAGTGCAGAAAACTCTCTCCAGAAATTCAGTGAGGATCTCTGAATGATCCAATGTTGACCTAAATGACTAATGATGATAAATAGAATCCACCTGTGTGTAATCAAGTCTCCGTATAAATGCACCTGCACTGTGATAGTCTCAGAGGTCCGTTTAAAGCGCAGAGAGCATCATGAAGAACAAGGAACACACCAGGCAGGTCCGAGACACTGTTGTGGAGAAGTTTAAAGCCGGATTTGGATACAAAAAGATTTCCCAAGCTTTAAACATCCCAAGGAGCACTGTGCAAGCGATAATATTGAAATGGAAGGAGTATCAGACCACTGCAAATCTACCAAGACCTGGCCGTCCCTCTAAACTTTCAGCTCATACAAGGAGAAGACTGATCAGAGATGCAGCCAAGAGGCCCATGATCACTCTGGATGAACTGCAGAGATCTACAGCTGAGGTGGGAGACTCTGTCCATAGGACAACAATCAGTCGTATACTGCACAAATCTGGCCTTTATGGAAGAGTGGCAAGAAAAAAGCCATTACTTAAAGATATCCATAAAAAGTGTCGTTTAAAGTTTGCCACAAGCCACCTGGGAGACACACCAAACATGTGGAAGAAGGTGCGCTGGTCAGATGAAACCAAAATCGAACTTTTTGGCAACAATGCAAAACGTTATGTTTGGCGTAAAAGCAACACAGCTCATCACCCTGAACACACCATCCCCACTGTCAAACATGGTGGTGGCAGCATCATGGTTTGGGCCTGCTTTTCTTCAGCAGGGACAGGGAAGATGGTTAAAATTGATGGGAAGATGGATGGAGCCAAATACAGGACCATTCTGGAAGAAAACCTGATGGAGTCTGCAAAAGACCTGAGACTGGGACGGAGATTTGTCTTCCAACAAGACAATGATCCAAAACATAAAGCAAAATCTACAATGGAATGGTTCACAAATAAACATATCCAGGTGTTAGAATGGCCAAGTCAAAGTCCAGACCTGAATCCAATCGAGAATCTGTGGAAAGAACTGAAAACTGCTGTTCACAAATGCTCTCCATCCAACCTCACTGAGTTTGAGCTGTTTTGCAAGGAGGAATGGGCAAAGATTTCAGTCTCTCGATGTGCAAAACTGATAGAGACATACCCCAAGCGACTTACAGCTGTAATCGCAGCAAAAGGTGGCGCTACAAAGTATTAATTTAAGGGGGCTGAATAATTTTGCACGCCCAATTTTTCAGTTTTTTATTTGTTAAAAAAGTTTGAAATATCCAATAAATTTCGTTCCACTTCATGATTGTGTCCCACTTGTTGTTGATTCTTCACAAAAAATTACAGTTTTATATCTTTATGTTTGAAGCCTGAAATGTGGCAAAAGGTCGCAAAGTTCAAGGGGGCCGAATACTTTCGCAAGGCACTGTAGTTGTGAAAGGAAGAAGGAAGACAGTGAACAATGACTTACTTGGTAGGCTACTGTTTAGATACAAGCCGTTGTAACGCGTTGAGTCTGGGCTAAGGGATAGCTCACTAACTCCAGTTGCAACAGAAATCATATAAGCACAGACAGGTTTCCAAAACTCTTGCTTTTTTATTTTTCTTGGCAACAGCGTTAAGGGTTAGTCAAAGAAACTTATAAATGAGCATCAGAAAATAATAAGGACATAATCCTTGTCTTGAACACACGCAGTAATACCGGAAAAATGCTGTGCCGGTCTTTTCCCAAAATACCGCTATGCTCTAAAAGGAAGCGCAACATATTTCACCCGTTACACCGTGTGTAACGTGTCTTTCGTTAAAGCCTGTGTAAAGTTCATTAGTGTAGACATTATTTATGTTAAAAATAAAAATATTCAGGGGACAGCCTAAGAATTTTTGACAGTTCCGTTCAGGCTGGAACTAGCCCCAAAAATCTTTACCAAATGGGCCAAGGCTGCACCATAACCGCTGAGAACAGCGGGTCTCATAGTGTCAGCATATCTGGACTCTGTCCCGGCGGCAGGCGGAGGTGGATACGAGTATGGTTGTGTCTCACCTGAAGAGCTTAGGCTTTAGAATAAACGAGACAAAAAGCTGCTTGGTGCCCATGCAGGAAGTAATCTATCTGGGTCTCAGGCTGAACTCAGACCTGTTTCAGGCTTTTCTATCTTCCAGAGAGGGAAGAGAGTCCCATTCAGACACTCTAGGGCTGAGGGCTTTGGCAGTGTCCGTCATCCCACTGGGACTGTTGCGAATGAGAGTGTTTCAGTGCTGGGTAGCGGCACAGAGCTTATGTCCGAAGCGCCACATCAACCGCAAAGTGATAGTATCATTACTTTGCTTGCGTGCTCTCCGCCACTGGAGAAATTGCACATTTATCGAATCAGGAAATCAGCTGGGAGCTGTTTCCCTGAGAAAAATAGTGACGACGGATGCGTTGCTCACAGGCTCACAGGTGGGGTGCAGTGTGCGAGGGCAGGATAGGAAAAGGGAAATAGCCTGTCTCGCTATGGAACACGCACATAAACTTCCTTGAACTGTTAACGGTTTTTCTAGCTTTGAAACATTTCGTGCAGTTTCATCGGAGTCACCACGTCTTGGATGTGGTGGCTGACCCGTGGCCAAACATACTGCTTTACACAATTCCTCCGCTGAGTATGATCATACCGACTCTAAAAATAGTAAGAGAATGCGGTCACTCAGTAATACTGATGGCTCCGAGCTGGCCAGGAAGTTGTGTCCGAGAGATGATCCAGCTCCTGCACGATCGGCCCTGGCCTCTCCCAGTGCGCAGGGATCTCCTCTCGCAAGCACGCAAATAGATTTTTCACCCAGCACCGGACAGAGTAGCTCTCTGGGTCTGGCCTGTTAGAGGTTGAATTTAAGTGTCACAGGTTCGCCTCAGAGAGTGATTGAGACATTTTAGAATGCACCAGCAGCTTCGACTTGCTATGCATATGAGAGGAAATGGAATATATTTGAGCTATGGTGCACGCAAAGGCAGATTGTCCCCTTTCACTGTTCTGTGGCAGAGATGATATGCTTTTTGCAAGAACTTTTAGATAAGGGCAAGTTTGTAATCTTGTGTACCAGTGTAGATTTATTCATTGCTAGAAACTCAAAGCACTTTTGTACGTCGCTCTGGACACAAGGGCATCTGCTAAATGCCGAAAAAAAAAAAAAAATAATAATTCCTGTTTCCCGGCACCGCCTGTCACACTGGCTAGTGGAAGCTAGCCAGTGGGACTTTGCCGCACACTTTTGTCCAATTTTATAGGCTGGACGTCACGGAGCCTTCGTTGGCTCATTCCGTCCTAAGTAAAAAAAAAAAAAAAAAAAAAAAAAAAAAAAAAAAAAAATCTAAGGAAAAGAGAAGATGGAAACATCATAACGGGGATGGTTTCTTCGGTGAAGGGTGGAAAGCTCGTGTTAATTTTACCACACATCACTAAGTTGGTTGACACGCCTGCTTTGGACAGCATATCTGCAATACGGGAGTTTTACTTTAGGTAACCCCGGTTCTCTGATAACAGGAGTGAGGTATCTCACCACACTTCCCTCCTTGCAGTGCACAGAGAAGAGATATGTTGAGAATGAGGCAGGGACTGTCAGCAGCAGTGTATATAGGGAGGCGGGACTCCTGCATCACTGTCGTCATTGGTCTGTCAACCGACAGACGTGGTGTGATTGGTGCTTCCAGGATTGGTCACGCCCAAGGCGATTCCCATAGTGAGATACCTTAACTCCTGTTATCAGAAAACCGTGGTTACCAAGGTATCCTAAAGGTCTGTCACCTATCCGGTCCCTGTCATTCCTCCCACTCTCCACCAGAGTGTGCCATAACCACCATGACTGGGTCCTATCGGACTGCACTTGACAGACGCCCAGATTGCCTGGGAAACAATCACAGACTCCTCTCAGTTGAGGAACTGAGAGGAGTCTGTGATTGTTTCCCAGGCACGCACGCACGCACACACACACACACACACACACACACACACACACACACACTCTCATTGCTGTGTATTAACCTACTAACGGGTTGTTTGTCTTGTTTATGCCGGCCAGTGTTTCCATGTTTTACCATGCCATTTTCTAGTGTCTTCACTTTTTTGACCTCTGACTGTTTACCTTGTTTATGATTGTTTGCTACTGGCCTCGACCATTGCCTTTTTTTTTTTTTTTAATTAACCTTTTTTTTTTAACAACTTTCTTAAAGCTCATGTCTGGATCCTCTACTCAATCATCATGCCTAGTGAACCTGGTTCAAAAACCATTGCATTCTGTTTTTACTGACACTTTATACAGTGTCCAAACTTTGGAATTGTGGTTGTATGTTAAATGCTGAATTTTGGTGATTGCTACCTGTGGATGCAGTTCTTAAGCTCCAGGTAGGCCATTCCTGCAGCTGCATCCAAGGCAAACTTTAGTAGCTGTTTTGTTTTGAGGTCTTCCTTCTTCTTCCTCAAAAATGAAAGGAAATCCCCTCCTGACCAGAAAGGAAAGTGAAATGACATATTTTAAGTTGCATATTGTAAAATCAAAAGATCTTCCAGCCAGGTCAATTAATGTTTGGAAAATTTAATTGTTATTTTAGTGGTTTGTTAAAATATCTGGCTAAATCTGATATTGTAGGGCTATACACTACACAATTCATCCTGCTGCTTCTCTTAGCAGTCACATAGTCAAATAATTGCTAGGGTACCTGTTCCATTAGCAATCACATAGTGTCAAATAATTTGCCAATGAGCAAAATGTTGGCTGAGGAATCTAAAGTGAAGACCTTCGGTTTAATAATATTTATAATAATAAAAATAACTTAAATCCAGACCTAAACTTAACAGAAATATAGAGCCAGGGCATGAAAAGTATTTTAGTTTATGTCATTCTGCATTTGAAATTTGTCCACAAATTGTAATAATCCATAATTTAAAAAAAATCAATAATTGAGACAAGGGGCCAACATTGGATCATGAGCAGTACCTTCTCTTCTCCATTTTCTTCCCATCACTTAGGCGATTTTTGTCATCTGTCCAAATGATGTTCCTGATGAACTGTATGGGCTTTATTGAAATAATCTTAAAATTTAATCTGGACTTCCTGTGTTTGGGTCTTGCCACTAGTTTACATCTTGTGGTAAACCTCCTGTAATAACACCATTACAACTGTGTACTTTGACACAGATACTCCTTGTGAAGTTCTCCAATTACTCAGTTGGTTGGGAGACTATATGAGCATACCTGGCACAAGTTCCATCACTATATAAATCGGCTGTCTTTGTGTACAGACTCCTATTAGCTTCACAATGTTGGGATGATCATACTGCTTAAGGATCCTTAAGGATAAAACAAAACACACCATTTAGAAAATTAACTGAATTTCCAACCAAAAACATACTACATTTTAGAAATAAAATGTAGAATTACCTAATATACAGCACACAAAAAATATAAATATTGTACCCAGTGAACATAATCTATTATGCATAAAGCTAATAGAACATAATCTAATGTGCATAAAGCTGATAGTAAAGCACATTCACCTTGCCTCTGAAAGAAATTTAATCTTGAGGTCTTGTGGGAGATCCTCTTTACAAGTCTTCACAGCCACAGGTGTCTTATCCCTCAACATTCCTTTGAACACCTCACCAAAATTGCCCTAAATCACAATTTATACCATGGTGATATTTTGTATTTAGATCACATTAAAAAGTGCTTTACAATTCTTTACAATCTAATTACAGTGGTACCCCGCTTATCGACTGGCTCGGACATCGACCTTTTCGCTTAGCGAACAGTTTTTCGACCGAAATTTGCGCCCGCTGAACGACCAAATGCCCGCTTATCGACCCTCTTTTTTTAACCCCGACCCACGTGGAGCATTTTTTTTTGTTACTTTTGTAATGTTTTTAATTTATACTTTTTACTGTATTATTGTCAGAAATCCACCTGCCATGTCCCCTTCGGCGGCTGTCAAAACCTCCGCTTTCCCTGAAGCCCCCGGCTTCAATAATGCACACCTGGGGCTCATTATTCACTCATCCCCAGCTCCTATATAAACCCCTCATTCATCCACACTCCTTGTCAGTTATTGTTGGTATGTGAAGGTGTTTGGTGCATGTTTGGCTGTGGTTTCCCTGTCACACGTATTCCTATGCGTTTCTTCCTTTCCGGACTCCACGCGCGCTCCACGGCTGTGCTTTCTTTCCAAAGTGCACCTTTTCCTCCCGTGCGTTTGCCCGTGGACCTCGCCCCTCCAGGGCGTACCACGGATATCTCTCTCTCTCGTTTGTCAGGATTCTATGGACTGCCGTGTGTGTGTGTGTGTTTTTGTGTTAAACTCTCCGTGTTTTCGTTAAACCAAAGCGAACTGTGCTCCGGCTTTGCCTCCGCTCATTACGCTGCATAACAATTATATACAGTATTATTTATGTACCTGTATTATTTAGTATTAATACTGCTAAAAACAGGGCAAAATTTTTTAATAAATGGGTATCGGTCGGGAACGGATTAATTGGTTTTCCATTATTTCTTATGGGATAATTACATTCGCTCTTCAACCTTTTCGCATTTCGACCGGTTTTAAGGAACGGATTAAAGTCGATAAGCAGGGTACCACTGTATTATAAATTATATTAATTGGAAAGTTTAGACTTGCCTTTCCTAAAAGTTCTCCAAGAATGACATCCTCATGATTAAGAATCCATTTTTTATCCTTGGAAAAAAAAAAACAGCAAAAGAAAACTCACAAATTAGTTTTACTAGATTCACAGTACACAAATATTAAATAACCATCATATTACATATGTCAATTAATTATAACAAACACATCCTGAACATAAAACATATTTACTCTTAACTATTAAAGAAAAAAGTGGCATCATTTTAAAAATAATTTTCAAACATGCACTCATTATACAGCAATATCGGGTCATATATCGGTCACTGCATACATGTATATAAAAAACGACAACCACTGATATATGAAAACAGTACAAGAACACTTACAATTTAAATTTAACATGCAAAATTGGTTAAAAAAGAGATCTTAGATAATATGTGAAAATAAAATGCAACTCATGGGACATGCATCATAGTCAAAAGTGTGATACCTTTAATACAGGGTTTAATAACATGACTCCAGACTTTTTAGTAATGACTTGTTTTGTAGAGTAATGGTGCTCAATCAGCTGCGGAATGGTGGGATATCCAGTGCCTTCAAATCGATACTGATTCT
This sequence comes from Silurus glanis, assembly GCA_014706435.1. Classification (NCBI taxonomy): domain Eukaryota; kingdom Metazoa; phylum Chordata; class Actinopteri; order Siluriformes; family Siluridae; genus Silurus; species Silurus glanis. Next base: position 112,087 of record JAAIIK010000078.1, read on the forward strand.
GCAGAACAACAGACAATGAAACCATATAAAAATAAATATCCAATAAGAAGCAAAGAAAGAAACAACGAAACCCTATTTTTAGAGATTGCTTTAGAAATCTCTAAAAATGATTGCTTGTAGTGATGCAATCCAAATGCCATTTAATACCCAACATAACAATGTATTTTATATATAAAAATTTCCAGTACTCACATCTGCAAACTGAATGATGAAGTGTCTGCGCTGGGCATCTGAGAAGACAGAGAGCACATACTCGCCAGGCTTGCCATGGCTCTCACGAACCAGGAAGTCTCCCTGCTGCTTAAGCAGCTCTTGAGCCTCAGTGCGTGGAATCGCCCCATGGTACCACTCCTGTTCCCCCAAAGGCTTTTCACTGATGGGGATCACATCAATGAACTTGATGGCAGAAATACAATAAACAATGTTATTCATGTCAAATTTGTTCATTTTTAGTAATAAATAAATAAAAAGAACAGTGTATATCAAATTTATATAATCAACAGGCGCTGAAATTTATTTGACTGTATTCAACTAGCAGTTAAAAACTGAAAACGCTAAAGGGCGGGTCATAGCACTTACTGAGGATGAGCCCAGTACAGACTTTGGGGAACGAATAATGCCAGCAATAGAGTGGCGAAGGGTGTCAAACTTTGAAGTTCTGTCTTTACTTTTGTCCTAGTCATTACAAAAAATACATTAATACAGAAATGTCTACATTATTAATGAAATAGATAGAAATAACAAATAAAAATTTATTTTTAAACAGACCATTGAGTTGATGGATCGTGCATCTTCCTCATAATTGACTACAGCTGGAGGTTCCTTGCCCTCATTCTCCTGCATCTTTTGCTCTAGCATCCTCTTCTGTGAGCTCAGTTTGGCTTCTGAGCAGCGTAGGAGCTGCACCATCTGTTTTAATTCTTCCAGCGACTGCTTCTGACTCAGCAATAGCACCTTACTAAAAGAGAGACAATACACATATTACTTTTGAAAAACATACTTTTTTTTTTTTTTTTGGAATTTAACAATTCAGGTAATACATGAGAGAGCCACAACTAAGTGTTAAAGTATATACTTAGTTCTGTTACAAAGCAGACCATACACATGTAATTAAAAGGTAACCAAAAGCATTTTTAAACAACACAAGCTTAGAGATGTACAAAATAATTCGTTTATCACTAGGTACTCAATACATAATAAATAATATATAATAACACCCACTTTCCATAGATTACAACACAAAGACATTGCCAACATGCAATTAAAAAAAGCAATGTTTTCCAAAAAGATTAAAGCAAAATGTGGTTGTCAGATACTGTGCTCTACATACTCTGACTTCTTCTCGAAATGCTTGGTATACTCCTCAATTTTGCTCTGCAGGTCTGCCATAAGGTCCTCCTTACTGCGTAGACTCTTTTGGGTTAACACAAGCTCCTCGGTTGTACACTTTAACCTTGACAAAATCAAGACAAATATGTAGTGACACCATACTCCAACAAGGGACTGAAGTTATAAACACAAACACACCGTTAGCAAAGAGATAATCAACCCTACCTATTAACAAATTACTGCAAACTATATTCTGCTCCTCTCAGCAGAAACTGTATCTAGCCAGTTTTAAAAACTGACCATCTATTGGCCAGTGACTGCAGGTGCACATAATCTGACAATGTCCTTCGTATTCCCGCTGCACTTTCAGTCAACACTTTATAACAAACCACGAATAGCCAGGATAAATTCAAATTTGCCATGAAGAACATGTATGACCGAAACTTAAATGGTAAATAAATATGTGAAAACTCACATTGCTTGTAAACTTTCTGCTGTTAAATTATTCCATAGAATCTCATTGGCTTGAAGATTCTCTGTTTCCTCTAACAATGAGACATCAAATTCTACATTTGGTTCGTTGGTTTTAGGTGACCTAGGAAAAACAACAGTATTAATAATAATAACAATAAGAATGTTAAGTTTAATAGTTTTCGCTAGGCTTTGTATTTTTGAGTATTTTCACCAACCTGTACACTTCAATAAAGTTTTCATATTCCGATGTAGAATCGATTAGATCAATACAGGTGTTTATTTCTTTGTGGACCTTTACTATTTCATCTGTTAAGAGACTGGTGATTTCACTGTACTCTTCAAGTATCCCCTTCCTTGTTGAGAGAACAATAAAAAACATCACACAAAATTATATTTGTTCTTTAAAATAGGCAATAGAAAAATACAGTATTGGTTAACAAAAATATGTAAAAATTGCCATTTAAGATAATCTTCCTCAAGATAATTTTAGTAAGTCTTATCGATATGTAATGAATGCAAAGTAAATGCTAAAAAGCTTGAAAAAAGGGAAAAGGAATCAAATATATATTTAAAGTAAAAAAAATATTTTCTTTCAAACACAGCACACAGAAAACGTTCTAATAAAACGACCAAAACTGTCTGTCAAGTGATATATAAAATGGACAATGTCTTTTTATATTTTTAAAGTTAAAAATAGTTTTGAAATTAAAGGTAATGTGGATAAACATTCGTGAAACGATTCCAGATTGTACAGAACATCCCACAAAAATACAGAAGAAAATATATAACCTGTTAGGAAGCACCCACACTTTTCGGAAAAATTTCTACCTAAATTGAAATTTTAACACTGGGTTTTACTATCCATCATATAGAGTTGATAATGCTCAAGATAAGTTATAAATGCTGAATTTCCCTAAAAACATTTTTTTTTTACCGCAACAATCGAGTGTTTATTTCATATATGAAATCAGTCCTGGAGCCATGAAAGCAGTCCTGGAGCCATCCTGAAAAGTAATGGGTTGAAAGCCACGCGTAATAAGTTTATATTTTACATTTAATGATGATATCATGACATATGATACAAAATGCTGCAAATGATAAATGTTTATCTGAGACTATGTCTATTGTTGCGGCCATACGAGTGCTAAACTGTTTGGCCATAACCTGAAACGTGGCAGTGAATTATTCACTTCAAAAGAAAAATGCAAGAACTGAACTTGTTTTTTGGCATTTGTCATTCTCTCACAGCTGGCTAAGACAACGAGAGTGCTGCAAGGTGCAAGAACAGCTCTATCTACCTCAAACCATGCTGATAACGGTAAGTCGAACAAATCTTAATTTATTATTTTAATATTTCTCTAGAAATATATGAGTGCTGCTGGTACTGGGAATTTGCCATTCATTGAGGGAAACATAAATTTCAACATGTACTGCAACATTCTGAAGCAGAACATGATGCCCTTCAGAAGCTGGAGGCCTTCAGAAACTGGGCCAAACGGCAACATAATAACAACCCTGAAAACACCGCCAATATGACAACTGCCTTGCTGAAGAAGCGCCATGTGTCTAACATCCAGCAGTGCTGCGACATCATAAAGAGGATCCCAGCAACAACCCGTGCTGCTCCAGTGAATTCCATGCCCATGAGGATTAAAGCAGTGCTAGATCACAGTGGTGCTCACACAAAATATTGAAATATTGACACTTTGGACACAGTTTTGACGTTCATAAGCATTTTTTGTATATACATCCTTTTCATAAGCATTTTTTGTATATACATCCTTTTCTTTCATATACATATATATATATCTCTCTCTCTCTCTCTCTCTCTCTCTCTCTCTCTCTCTCTCTCTATATATATATATATATATATATATATATATATATATATATATCTTTATATATTCTTATATTTTATTTTATATAGTTTTTATACTTTATTTATCAGTCTTCTTTTTCTTTGTATTATTTTTCTCCCCATTCTATTCCCTCATGCCGGACCGTCGTAATAAGCATTTCACTGCATGTCATACCCTGTATGTATGTGTATGTGACAAATAAAATGTAATTTTGATTAGATTTTTTACTTAGGGTGTACTCACTTTTGTTGGCAGTTGTTTTGACAATAATGGCTGTATGCTAAATTATATTCAGAGAACAGTAAATCTGGATAAACTGGATTGTTTATTATCGCCGGAGATTTCAACCATGTAAATCTCAGGACTGTGCTCCCTAAACTCCATCAGCATGTGGACTTTGCAACGAGAGGAGCGAACATGCTGGATCTTGTTTATACAAACATCCCTGGCGCGTATCGTGCGGAGCCCTGCCCCCATCTCAGCTACTCAGACCACAGCTCTGTTATGTTAATTCCAGCATACAGACCACTCGTCAGACGCTCTAAACCGGTTCTGAAACAGGTGAAAACCTGGCCAGAAGGAGCTACTTCTGCTCTTCAAGACTGTTTTGAGTGCACTAACTGGGACATGTTTAGAGAGGCTGCAACCAACGGCGATTCCATCAACTTGGAGGAGTACACATCAACAGTGACCAGCTACATCAGCAAGTGCGTTGATGATGTAACCATCTCCAAGACCATCACTACACGCTCCAACCAGAAGCCGTGGATGAATGCAAATGCGCGTGTGCTGTTGAAACAAAGAGACTCTGCCTTCAGAACAAGGGAACAAGACGACCTTAAGAACAGCAAGGGCCAAACTGTCCCGTGCCATCAGAGAGTCGAAGCGCACACATGCAAAGAAGATCCACGCCCACTTCCAGGACAGCGGAGACACCCGGCACATGTGGCAGGGCATCCAGGCAATCACAAACTACAAGACAACATCACCTGCTTGTGACCGTGACGGCTCCCTCCCAGATGCGCTGAATGACTTCTACGCCCGGTTTGAGGTACAGAACAACGTGAAGGCGAGGAAGACCACCCCTCCTCCCACTGACCAGGTGCTCTGTCTAACCACAGCTGAAGTGAGGAAAACTCTACGCAGAGTTAACCCACGGAAGTCTGCTGGACCTGACAACATTCCTGGCAGAGTGCTCAGGGAATGTGCAGAACAGCTAGCGGATGTCTTCACTGACATCTTCAACATCTCCCTGAGCAGCAACGTAGTTTCCACGTGCCTCAAGACAACGACCATTGTTCCTGTGCCAAAGAAGTCTACTGTCTCCTGCCTCAATGACTATCGTCCCGTCGCGCTCACACCCATCATGATGAAGTGCTTCAAGAGACTCGTCATGAGGCACATTAAGACCCAGCTTCCACCCTCCCTAGACTCAATGCAGTTTGCGTATCGTCCAAACCGTTCCACGGACAATGCCATCTCCACAACCCTCCATTTGGCCCTCACCCACCTGAACAACAAGGACTCATATGTACAAATGCTGTTCATTGACTTCAGCTCAGCATTAAACACAATCATTCCTCAGCACCTGCTTGAGAAGTTGAGCCTACTGGGCCTGAACACCTCCCTCTGCAACTAGATCCTGGACTTCCTGACTGGGAGACCTCAGTTAGTCCGGATCCGGAACAGCATCTCCAGCACCACCACACTGAGCACTGGGGCCCCTCAGGGCTGTGTGCTCAGCCAACTGCTGTTCACTCTGCTGACTCACGACTGTGTAGCAATGCACAGCTCCAACCACACAAGTTTGCCGATGACACGACCGTGGTGGGTCTAATCAGCAAGAACGACGAGTCAGCATACAGAGAGGCGGTGCATCGGTTAACTGCCTGGTGTGGAGCAAACAACCTGTCTCTGAACGTTGACAAAACCAAAGAGATGGTTGTGGACTTCAGGAGAGCACAGAGCGACCAATCTCCACTGATTATTGATGGAGCCTCAGTGGAGATCGTCAAGAGCACCAAATTCCTTGGTGTTCACTTGGCGGATAACCTCACCTGGTCACTCAACACCAGCTCCATCACCAAGAAGGCCCAGCAGCGTCTCTACTTCCTGAGAAGTCTCTCTCCCCACTATCATGGACATATACACCACACGCTGCATCAGCAAAGCCAACAGCATTGTGGATGACCACACACCCGTCACACACACTTTTCACTCTCCTACAATCAGGGGATCTGTACAGACCGGACTCAACACACACTCGTACTCACTTCGCACACCCATGATTCAGTACCACTCACACTAAATCATTACCACAAAGTGTTAACATGCCGTTTTTGCACATCATCTGAGATTGCTGCTATTTGCTCATTTGCACAATATTCTGTTTACATTTTTGCTACTGTTCACTTTATCTCATTACGACAGGTTTACTGGCAGAGCTATTTTGTGTTTTGTGTATTGTCTTGCACTGTCCTGTGTTGTCTTGCACTGCCTTGTGTTGTCTTTTTGCACTGTTTGCACCAGGTTGCACACATGCACTTTATGTGGCAAGGATTTTTCTTACTAGTCCTTGGCCCTGTGTTGTCTGTTTCTGGGATTGTTGTTTTATGTAGCATCAGGGTTCTGGAGGAACGTTGTTTCATTTCACTGTGTACTGCGTCAGCTATATATGGTTGAAATGACAATAAAAGCTTCTTGACTTGACTCTCTTGACTAACAAGAATTAAAATGTTCATCTAACTTAAAACGAAAACTTGAATTAATATAGGTACCAATTTAATAGCAATAATATATTTTTATAGTAAGAGATTTTTTTACATATATAAAGACAAGATGTAATAATGTCTGGACTTGTTAAAACTAAATGCCTATTTTTAAATGCTTATTAGCAGCAATATCCATGTAATGAAAAAGCTATGCATTTAACAACCTTCTTTAAATGTAAATAAAAAAGTAAATGAAAAACTTAAAACTCCATATTGTAAGTGTGTAAGGTTTGTCTAATGTGCAAGACTCACAAGGCGCTGACCATCTCCTCTTGCATCTTCTGCAGAGAATCGAGCAGGAGAGGGAGAGTGTTTTCATGATAATGTTCATGGTGGAGCTGTGCACTATGCACTGCTAGCACATACTGGTTGTGCAAATTGTGCAGCTTCATGGTGGCTTTGTCATAGCGTTCACGGGCCTTCTCTGGCTCCTTACCTACAGAAAGCAACATTTAGGTTGAACCTAGCACACATTACAAAATTTTAGCCCTGATTTAGGCCACTAACTTCGGGGCTCAGCAACCACACCCACAGGCTCAGTGACTAATCAGTATGTGATCTTGCAATGAAGCCTTCAACCTAATAAACTTATACAATAATGTCTTAAAAATGACAGAGGCTAAAAACAGTTTTATATATATATATATATATATATATATATAAATATATATATAACAAATACATAAACATAAATACACAGTGCTGTGGAAAAAGTATTTGCCCACTTTTTTGCATATTTGTCAAAATTAAATGATTCAGATCATCAAGCAAACTTTAATACTAAACAAAGATAATCTTAATAAATGCATTATGATTTCATTTAATAAGAAAAAAAGCTGAAAACACTTGCCTGTCCCATGTGAAAAAGAAATTGCCCCCAAACCTAATAACTGGATGTGCCACAACTACAATAAAGCATTTGCGATTAGTGGAAATAAATCTTTCATATTGCTGTAGAGGAATTTTGGCCCACTCTACTCTGCTGAATTGTTTTACTTCAGCCACACTGGAGGGTTTTCAAGCATGAACGGCCTGTTTATGGTCATGCCACAGCATCTTAATCAGATTTTAGTCTAGGTTTTGACTAGACCACTGGAAAAGCTTAATTTTGTTTTTTTGAGCTATTCAGAGATGGACTTGCTGGTACACTGCAGGATGTAAACACTTCCCGAAACATTTCAGGATGTGTTTCCGATCATTGTCCTGCTGCATAGCCCAAGTGTGCTGGTGCTTGAGGTCATGAACTGATGGCAGCAGATTATCTTTCAGGATTTTCCGATAGAGTGCAGAATTCATGGTTCCATTGATTATGGCAAGTCATCCAGGTCTTGAATCAGCAAAGCAGCCCCAGACCATCACATTACCACCACCATGTTTTACTGTTGGTATGATGTTCTTTTTATGAAATGTTGTGTTAATTTTTATGCCACATGCAACGGGACACACTCCTTCCAAAAAGTAATACTTTTAAAAGATTTTAGTCTACAGAATATTTGCCAAAATGGCTTGGGGATAATCAAGATGTTTTTTGGCAAATGTGAGATGAGCCTTTCTTTTTGGATGTCATTTTTCCCAGTCTATTTCTTATTGTTGAATCATGAACACTGACCTTAACTGAGGCAATTGAGGCCTGCAGTTCTTTAGATGCTGTTCTGAGTTCTTTTATGAGCTCCTGGATGAGTCCTCGTTGCGCACCTGTAAATTTAAAAACTGCAATTTGCATTTACTCGGTTTATCTTTGTGTATTATGCAAATGTGCTTAATTATCTGAATCATTTGAGTGTGGCAAATATGCAAAAAATAATAATAATAATAATAATAATAAATCAATAAGGGGGCAAATACTTTTTCACAACACTATATAATATTTGGATGATTTCTACACATTGGTATCAACAAGAAATGCTTTTTGAAAAAATTTACTCCTGAATAATTGAACTAAATAAAGGAGATACAATAAAGCGCTAAGTCTCAAATAAAATTGCATACAGGGATTAACAAAATCCTTACCTTTCATAATTGCCTCCTTGTATTTCTCTTTGGCACTATGAGCATCTTTAGTTAATTGTTTGTAAATACCCTTCAGCTTTTCAATATCGGTTTTTGTAACCTGGAAAAAATAAGCATGTGCCTAGATCTCATCACCTGCCTCATAAGCCTGAATCATATCATATACATTAAAAAATATTTCGATGGAAATCAAAATGCAGGTGAACATTTTTTTGTTGTTTTTATTTCAAGAATTAAATATTACTTTACTTGCCTTGTTTAACTCAAACTCAATCTGCTGGTGGATACTCTGGTAGCTTCTCTTCAACTGCTGTTTGTCTTTGATCATCATGGTGAGACGATGTAGTGGGCCAGAATTCAGCTCTTCAGCATTAGACTTCATGATCTTACTAAGCTGTTCTGTCTGCTGTACCATCTGAGCCCACGACTAATGGCAGCAGAGCATAGAATTATCAGAATTAGTTAATCTGAGCAAAGCCCAAGTCTGTCTTCAACACATTGTACTACAATAACGTAATGTACTTGGACATAGTTACTTCTGTCAATAACATCCTCTACCCCTCATCTAAAGTCAAGGTATCAAATTAGGAAGCACTAGTCACCTTAGAGACAGTGCTGATGTACTGGATCTGTGAGGAGTTGTCTTGTTTGTCCACTTGCTGGGTAATGTTGAGAAGAAGTGATGCATACTCCTTGTCACTCTTAACACGAAGAGTCATAAAGCGCTTCACGGTTTCTAGTAGCTTCAGCTCCCAGTCCTGCAGTTTGATTAGGCCCTCGTGGGAGTTTCTTAGGTCCTGACCGAACCCCATCTCACCAGGAACACAGTAATCTCTTGGGTGGTTGCTTTCAAGTCTGCATTTCTTGTAATATACAGCTAAAAAAGAGCAATAAATGAAGTCATATATTTGTCAATCAGGAAAATAGTTATATACAATATGTATAATTATATTATATACACACACACACACACACACACACACACACACACACACACACACACAGTGGGGCAAAAAAGTATTAGTAGTAGTCAGCCACCAATTGTGCAAGTTCTCCCACTTGAAAAAATAAGAGTGGCCTGTAATTTTCAACATAGGTACACTTCAACTATGAGAGACAAAATGTGAAAAAGAAAATCCAGAAAATCACATTGTCTGATTTTTTAAGAATTTATTTGCAAATTATGGTGGAAAATAAGTATTTGGTCACCTACAAAAAAAAGCAAGATTTCTGGCTCTCACAGACCTGTAACAACTTCTTTAAGAGGCTCCTCTGTCCTCCACTTGTTACCTGTATTAATGGCACCTGTTTGAACTCGTTATCAGTATAAAAGACACCTGTCCACAACCTCAAACAGTCAGACTCCAAACTTCACTATGGCCAAGACCAAAGAGCTGTCAAAGGACACCAGAAACAAAATTGTAGACCTGCACCAGGCTGGCAAGACTGAATCTGCAATAGGTAAGCAGCTTGGTGTGAAGAAATCAACTGTGGGAGCAATTATTAGAAAATGGAAGACATACAAGGTCACTGATAATCTCCCTCGATCTGGGGCTCCACGCAAGATCTCACCCCGTGGGGTCAAAATGATCACAAGAACGTGAGCAAAAATCCCAGAACCACACGGGGGGACCTAGTGAATGACCTGCAGAGAGCTGGGACCAAAGTAACAAAGGCTACCAT